>JAOPSE010001615.1:0-126695 GCA_029449295.1 Zea luxurians
CCTCTAGGCGACTTTTAATTGGTATCGGAGCCCGGTGCTTCATTAGAGCCTAACCGCTCGAAGTGATGTCGGGAGATCACGCCAAGAAGGAGATAGAGACCGGCGACAAGCCCACTACAAGCCACGGGGAGACTTCATCGGAAGAGTCCCGCAACAAGAGGAAGGAGAAGAAAGACTCCTCCAACAAAGGGAAGGGGAAGGAAAAGAAATCCTCTTCCCACAAGTCGCATCGGAGAGGCGACAAGCAAAAGAGGATGAGGAAAGTGGTCTACTACGAGACCGACTCTTCATCACCATCGACCTCCGGCTCTGACGTGCCGTCCGTCACTTCTAAGCGCCATGAGCGCAAGAAGTATAGTAAGATTCCCCTACGCTACCCACATATTTCAAAGCGTACTCCTTTACTCTCTGTTCCATTAGGCAAACCGCCGGTTTTTGACGGTGAAGATTATAACATGTGGAGTGATAAAATGAGGCATCATCTAACCTCACTCCACACAAGCATTTGGAATGTTGTTGAGTTTGGTGTACAGGTACCATCCATAGGGGATGAGGACTACGACTCGGACGAAGTAGCCCAAATCCACCACTTTAACTCCCAAGCCACCACTATACTCCTCGCCTCTCTAAGTCGAGAGGAGTATAACAAGGTGCAAGGGTTAAAGAGTGCGAAGGAAATTTGGGACGTACTCAAGACCGCGCACAAGGGAGACGAGGTGACAAAGATCACCAAGCGGGGAGACGATCGAGGGGGAGCTCGGTCGCTTCATGCTTCACCAAGGGGAGGACCCACAAGCCATGTACAACCGCTTGAAGACCTTGGTGAATCAAGTGCGCAACCTCGGGAGCGAAAAATGGGATGACCATGAGATGGTCAAGGTTATTCTTAGATCCCTCATTTTTCTTAACCCTACACAAGTTCAATTAATTCGAGGTGATCCTAGATATAAGCTAATGTCTCCCGAGGAGGTTATAGGAAAATTTATAAGCTTTGAGCTAATGATTAAAGGCTCAAAGAAAATCATCGAGCAAGGCACCTCCTCAACGCCCGAAGCACAACCGGTGGCATTCAAGGCGACGGAGGAGAAGAAGGAGGAGTCTACATCAAGTAGACAACCAATCGATGCCTCCAAGCTTGACAATGAGGAAATGGCGCTTATCATCAAAAGCTTTCGCCAAATCCTCAAGCAAAGGAGGGGGAAAGATTACAAGCCCCGCTCCAAGAAAGTTTGCTACAAGTGTGGTAAGCCCGGTCACTTTATTGCCAAATGTCCTATTTCTAGTGACAGTGACAGGGGCGACGACAAGAAGGGGAGAAGAAAGGAAAAGAAGAGGTACCACAAGAAGAAGGGCGGCGATGCCCATGTGTGCCGCGAGTGGGACTCCGACGAGAGCTCCACCGACTCCTCCTCCGACGAGGACGCCGCCAACATCGTCGTCACCAAGGGACTTCTCTTCCCCAACATCGGCCACAATTGCCTCATGGCAAAGGACGGCAAAAGGAAGAAGGTTAAATCCAAATCCTCCACTAAATATGAGTCCTCTAGTGATGATAATGCTAGTGATGAGGAGGATAATTTGTGTACCCTTTTTGCCAACCTAAACATGCAACAAAAAGAAAAATTAAATGAACTAATTAGTGCCATCCATGAGAAGGATGAACTCTTGGACTCCCAAGAGGACTTTCTAATCAAGGAAAATAAGAAGCATGTTAAGGTTAAAAATGCTTACGCTCTAGAAGTAGAAAAATGTGAAAAACTATCTAGTGAGCTAAGCACTTGCCATGAGACTATTGACAACCTTAGAAATGAGAATGCTAATTTGTTAGCTAAGGTTGATTCAAATGTTTGTGATGTTTCAATTCCCAATCTTAGAGATGATAATGCTAATTTGCTTGCTAAGATTGAAAAATTGAATGATTCTATTGCTAGCCTTAGAAATGAAAATGAAAAATTGATTGCTAAGGCTAAAGATTTTGATGTTTGCAATGTTACTATTTCCAACCTTAGAAGTGAAAATGATATATTACATGCTAAGGTTGTAGAATTAAAATCTTGCAAACCCTCTACATCTACCGTTGAGCATGTGTCCATTTGCACTAGATGTAGAGATGTTGATATTGATGCTATTCATGATCATATGGCTTTAATTAAACAACAAAATGATCATATAGCTAAATTAGATGCTAAAATTGCCGAGCATGACTTAGAAAATGAAAAGTTTAAATTTTCTAGAAGCATGCTCTATAGGGGAGACGCCCTGGCATCAAGGATGGCATTGGCTTCCAAAAGGGAGACAATGTCAAACTTAATGCCACTCCAAAGAAATTGTCTAACTTTGTTAAGGGCCAGGCTCTCATGCCTCAGGATAACGAGGGTTACATTTTGTACCCTGCCGGTTATCCTGAGAGCAAAATTAGGAAAATTCATTCTAGGAAGTCTCACTCTGGCCCTAATCATGCTTTTATGTATAAGGGTGAGACATCTAGCTCTAGGCAACCAACCCGTGCTGAGTTGCCTAAGAAGAAAACTTCTAGTGCATCAAATGACCATAGCATTTCATTCAAAACCTTTGATGCATCATATGTTTTAACTAACAAATCCGGCAAGGTGGTTGCCAAGTTTGTTGGGGGCAAACACAAGGGCTCCAAGACTTGTGTTTGGGTACCCAAAGTTCTTGTGTCTAATGCCAAAGGACCCAAAACCGTTTGGGTACCTAAAGTCAAGAACTAAAATTGTTTTGTAGGTTTATGCATCCAGGGGCACAAGTTGGATCATCGATAGCGGGTGCACAAACCACATGATAGGGGAGAAGAAGATGTTCTCCTCCTACGAGAAAAACCAAGATCCCCAACGAGCTATCACATTCGGGGATGGAAACCAAGGTTTGGTCAAAGGTTTGGGTAAAATTGCTATATCTCCTGACCATTCCATTTCCAATGTTTTATTGTAGATTCTTAGATTACAATTTGCTTTCGTTTCCCAATTATGTCAAATGGGCTACAACTGTCTATTTACTGATGTAGGTGTCACTGTCTTTAGAAGAAGTGATGATTCAATAGCATTTAAGGGAGTGTTAGAGGGTCAGCTATACTTGGTAGATTTTGATAGAGCTGAATTCGACACTTGCTTAATTGCTAAGACTAACATGGGTTGGCTCTGGCACCGCCGACTAGCCCATGTTGGAATGAAGAATCTTCATAAGCTTCTAAAGGGAGAGCACATTTTAGGATTAACAAATGTTCATTTTGAGAAAGACAGGATTTGTAGCGCATGCCAAGCCGGGAAGCAAGTTGGTGTTCATCATCCACACAAGAACATCATGACAACTGACAGGCCACTGGAGCTCCTACACATGGATCTATTCGGCCCGATAGCTTACATAAGCATCGGCGGGAGTGGTTGTCTGATTATTCTCGCTTCACTTGGGTATTCTTTTTGCAGGAAAAATCACAAACCCAAGAAACCTAAAAGGGATTCTTGAGACGGGCTCAAAATGAGTTCGGCTTAAGGATCAAGAAAATAAGAAGCGACAACGGGACGGAGTTCAAGAATTCACAAAATGAAGGCTTCCTTGAGGAGGAGGGCATCAAGCATGAGTTCTCCTCTCCCTACACGCCACAACAAAATGGTGTAGTGGAGAGGAAGAATAGAACTCTATTGGACATGGCAAGAACCATGCTTGATGAGTACAAGACGCCGGATCGATTTTGGGCCGAGGCGGTTAACACCGCTTGCTACGTCATCAACCGGTTATATCTACACTAAATCCTCAAGAAGACATCATATGAACTCCTAACCAGTAAAAAGCCCAACATTTCATATTTTAGAGTCTTTGGTAGCAAATGCTTTATTCTTGTTAAAAGAGGTAGAAAATCTAAATTTGCTCCTAAGACAGTAGAAGGCTTTTTACTAGGATATGATTCAAACACAAAGGCATATAGAGTCTTTAACAAGTCCTCGGGACTAGTTGAAGTTTCTTGTGACGTTGTGTTTGATGAAAACTAACGGCTCTCAAGTAGAGCAAGTTGATCTTGATGAGATAGGTGAAGAAGAGGCTCCATGCATCGCGCTGAGGAACATGTCCATTGGGGATGTGTGTCCTAAGGAATCCGAAGAGTCTCCAAATGCACAAGATCAACCATCCTCCTCCACGCAAGCATCCCCACCAACTCAAATTGAGGATGAGGCTCAAAATGATGAAGGAGAAGATCAACGAAATGAGCCACCTCAAGATGATGGCAATGATCAAGGGGGAGATGCAAATGATCAAGTCAAGGAGGATGAAGAACCAAGGCCGCCACACCCAAGAGTCCACCAAGCAATCCAACGAGATCACCCCGTCGACACCATCCTCGGCGACATTCATAAGGGGGTATGCAAGAGGAAGCACTTCAAGATTCGGATTGGGTGATGGCGATGCAAGAGGAGCTCAACAACTTCACTAGGAATGAGGTATGGCATTTTAGTTCCACGTCCTAACCAAAATGTTGTAGGAACCAAATGGGTCTTCCGCAACAAGCAAGACGAGCATGGTGTGGTGACAAGGAACAAAGCTCGACTTGTGGCCAAGGGATACTCCCAAGTCGAATGTTTTGGATTTCGGTGAAACCTATGGCACCCATAGCTAGGCTAGTGAGTCAATTCGCATCATTACTTAGCCTATGCTACTTACCATGGCTTCAAGCTTTACCAAATGGGACGTGAAGAGTGCTTTCCTCAATGGGACCAATCAAGGAAGAGGTCTATGTTGAGCAACCTCCCGGCTTTGAAGACAGTGAGTATCCTAAACCATGTCCTATAGGCTCTCTAAGGCGCTTTATGGGCTCAAGCAAGCCCCAAGAGCATGGTATGAATGCCTAAGAGATTTCCTTATAGCTAATGGCTTCAAAGTCGGCAAGGCCGATCCTACTCTATTCACTAAAACTCTTGACAATGAATTTGTTTGTATGCCAAATTTATGTGATGATATTATATTTGGGTCTACTAACCGAATCTACATTTGAAGAATTTAGTAGGATCATGACACAGAAGTTCGAGATGTCGATGATGGGGGAGTTGAAGTATTTTCTAGGATTCCAAGTCAAGCAACTCCAAGAAGGCACCTTCATTAGCCAAACGAAGTATACTCAAGACATCCTAAACAAGTTTTGGATGAAGGATGCCAAGCCCATCAAGACACCCATGGGAACCAATGGGCATCTCGACCTCGACACGGGAGGTAAATCCGTCGATCAAAAGGTATATCAGTCGATGATTGGTTCATTACTTTATTTATGTGCATCTCGACCGGATATTATGCTTTCCGTATGCATGTGTGGCAAGATTCCAAGCCGACCCTAAGAAATCTCACATTATGGCCGGTAAAACGAATCTTGAGATATTTGGGCTTATACTCCTAAGTTTGGGCTTTGGTACCCTAGAGGATCCACATTTGATTTAATTGGTTATTCGGATGCCGATTGTGGCGGGGTGTAAGATTAATAGAAAGAGCACATCCGGGGACTTGCCAGTTCTTGGGAAGGTCCTTGGTGTCTTGGGCTTCAAAGAAGCAAAATTCTGTGGCTCTTTCAACCGCCGAAGACCGAGTACATTGCCGCAGGCCATTGTTGCGCGCAATTGCCTTTGGATGAGGCAAACCCTGCGGGACTATGGTTACAAATTAACCAAAATTCCTCTTCTTATCGTGATAATGAGAGTGCAATCCACATGGCGGATAATCCCGCTTGAGCATAGCCGCACTAAGCACATAAGCCATTCGGTATCATTTTTCTTAGGGATCACCAACAAAAGGGGGATCTCGAGATTGCAATACATTAATACTAAAGACCAAATAGCCGATATCTTTACCAAACCACTAGATGAACAAACTTTTACCAAACTTAGGCATGAGCTAAATATTCTTGATTCTAGAAATTTCTTTTGATGTCTTGCACACATAGCTCATAAATATACCTTTGATCATGTCTCTTTTCTATATGCTATGACTAATGTGTTTTTCAAGTGAATTTCAAACCCAAGTCATAGGTGTATTGAAAGGGAATTGGAGTCTTCGGCGAAGACGAAGGCTTCCACTCCACTCTATTACTCATCCTTCGCCGTCACTCTGAGCTATTCTCCGTCTTTGGTATAATCTTCACTCATATGTTTTATTTGCCAAAGGGGAGAAAATAGTTAGTGAAGGGCCTATATTTCATTCTAAGTATCCGTTTTTGGCGATTCATGCCAAAGGGGGAGGAAAGTATTGGCCCAAAGCAAAAGGACCGCACCACCACCCTAATTTTAAAACTAATGATTTTCAATTGGTAAATTTCAAATTGGTATCTCTTTGTGTTCTAAAGGGGGAGAAAGTAGCACCTTCAAAAAATTAGCATCTTAAAAACCCTCTTGAACACTAAGAGGAGAATTTATTTGAGGGGGAGTTTTTGTTTTAGTCAAAGGAAAAGCATTTGAAACAAGGGGGACAAAATTTCAAATCTTGAAAATGCTTCGCAAAATCTTATTCATTTACCTTTGACTATTTGCAAAAAGACTTTGAAAAGGAATTTACAAAAAGAATTTGCAAAAACAAAACATGTGGTGCAAGCGTGGTCCAAAATGTTAAAATAAAGAAACAATCCATTCATATCTAGTAACTAATATTTATTGGCTCAATTCTAAGTAACCTTTGCACTTACATTTTGCAAACTAGTTCAATTATGCACTTCCATACTTGCTTTGGTTTGTGTTGGTATCAATCACCAAAAAGGGGGAGATTGAAAGGGAATTAGGCTTACACCTATTTCCTAAATTGATTTTGGTGGTTGAATTGCCCAACACAAATAATTGGACTAACTAGTTTGCCCAAGTTTATAAGTTCTACAGGTACCAAAGGTTCACAATAAGCCAATAAAAAGACCAAGAAAAGGGTTCAACAAAAAGAGCAAGGGATAACCGAAGGCAGCCCTGGTCTGGCGCACCGGACTGTCCGGTGTACACCAGACAGTGTCCGGTGCACCAGGGGACTCCATGCTGAACTTCGCACCTTCGGGAAAACGCAGAGCCGCCGCGCTATAATTCACCGGACTGTCCGGTGTACACCGGACAGTGTCCGGTGCTCCAAGGAGAAGCGACTCTGAACTCGCCAAGCTTCGGGAATCCACAACGGTTAGTCCGCTATAATTCACCAGACATGTCCGGTGTTACACCGGACTGTCCGGTGTAACGGCAGAGCAACGGCTACTTCGGCGCCAACGGTCACCTGCAGCGGCATTTAAATGCGCACCAGAGCGCGCAGAAGGCAGGCAAGCGCGTTGTGACGCACCGGACACTCTACAGTACATGTCTGGTGCGCCACCGGACATCCAGGCGGGCCTAGCAGTCAGAGCTCCAATGGTTGAACCCTAACGGCCGGGTGTCGTGGCTGGCGCACCGGACACTGTCCGGTGCACCATGCGACAGACAACCTCCACCAAACGGCTAGTTTGGTGGTTGGGGCTATAAATACTCCCAACCACCCCTCATTCAAGTCATCCAAGTTTTCCACCTCTCAACCACTTACAAGAGCTAGGCATTCAATACAAGACACACCCAAGTGATCAAATCCTCTCCAATTCCACACAAGGCTTTAGTGATTAGCGAGAGAGATTTGTTGTGTTCTTTTGAGCTCTTGCGCTTGGATTGCTTCTTTCTTTCTCATTTGTTCTTGTGACCAAAACACACTTGTAACCGAGGCAAGAGACACCAATTGTGTGGTGGTCCTTGAGGGGAAGTTTTCTTCCCGGTTGATTTGAGAAGAAAAGCTCACTCGGTCCGAGGGGACCGTTTGAGAGAGGGAAAGGGTTGAAAAAGACCCGGCCTTTGTGGCCTCCTCAACGGGGAGTAGGTTTGCGAGAACCGAACCTCGGTAAAACAAATCCACGTGTCTCACTCTTTATTCGCTCGCGATTTGTTTTTACGCCCTCTCTCGGACTCGTTTATATTTCTAACACTAACCCGGCTTGTAGTTGTGTTTAAGTTGTTAAATTTCAGTTTCGCCCTATTCACCCCCCCTCTAGGCGACTTTCAGTACATTTATAGTCCCTTTGTCTATCCAGGCTGGGGGCACCTCCATTCTATTCATTTTGATCCATTGATCAAATGGTCATAGCCGAGAAAGATACAATTCAAAACGGCCTTTATACATTGGTGCTTTATTGAATGATATCTATATTGAAAAGTCGGTGACTTACATCAGGTTTAGTTCATATGCTTTTGATTCGTCAACCTTCACCAAAAGTCAGGGGGCATATGTTGGACACCAAAATAGCCTAGCGGACGGTCCGGCCCTGAGGCCGGACGGTCCGCGGTCCGGACAGTCCGCGGTGGTGGCGCGGACGGTCCGCGCGTGCGCAGAGTCAATTAGGGTTCCTAGTTTCTCGTGGGATTTGTTACCTATAACCGCGTGATTAGCTCGGGAAACTGTTTGAAGCGGATCCAGACCTCCCCTTTATATAGATGAAGGGCTACGGCCGATTGAACCCCGCAACAATCGATCAAATCAAGTCTATTTCTCGTTTTTACCTTATGCATTAGGAGTAGTTCTAGTCTAGTTCTAGGTTAGCCTCTCAATCCCCAAATTCTCTGCTTCTCTTCGACTCTACGTCGATTAGAGGAGTCTAGGTCGGCCTGCCGAGCCTAGACAACTCCTAAGATCTCTCCTCCCCGATGGGGTCCCTCCCGGGAGCGAGATCCAGGCGCCGGCGGCGACCTTTCGCCGCCCCTACGCACGCGGGGACCATCCGACCCAGGGCGCAGACCGTCCGACCGTTAGGCAGGGAACCATAGCCCTGCGCCAGGTCGCGGACCGTCCGGCCCCTGGCCGCGGACCGTCCGCGCCTGTGCAGAGAGTGCCGCCGCCGGTTCTTGTTGAGTATTTGGCGCCCGAAAAAAGCGTCAACAGCGGTATGTTTGCTTTTTGTTCATATAGTTTTTTTCTTTAAACTTGTGTTGTGTATTGATATAAAACTTGAAATATATGTGACGCTAGTTTTTATGGGCTTATTTGATTTTATCATGCTTCTTGGTCCCTACTAATTGTCGTCCTGCGTCCGCCACTCGCTTGAGACCAGGCCTCATTAAAAAAGCACCAATTAAACCGCCACCAGTACCAATAAATAAATTCTATGCACATAGCTGCGGTGCAAAATCCCCACTCACACTAAATGAATCTTCATTTATTTCTAGATTATCTGCGGGAAAATATGCTAATTAAACTTTTCGTGTCGAAGAAGCCACTGGCAAGTAAACGTTGCAGTCATTTGTCACAACTCACAAAGAAAATGAGTAGACAGAAATTTCACGAGAAGAAGGTAGTAGTAAAAGTATATAGGATTCCAGCTTAGCTTGCTTTTCATTTACTAAGCACAGAAAAAACATTGATTAAAGACGATTCCAGCTTAGCTTGCTTTTCATTTACTAAGCACAGAAAAAACATTGATTAAAGACGATTCCAGCTTAGCTTGCTTTTCATTTACTAAGCACAGAAAAAACATTGATTAAAGACGGAATTACACGTTGCAGCAGTGCAATGCAATTTAAAATCAGCGTGTCCGAACATGATGAACAATTAAAATCAGCGCGGCTTGGTTTGTTTATAGGTTTGAGCTAGCTTATTTAGATCGCGAGTCATAGAAAAAAATTATATAAAATTAATTTTTAGTTGATTGTAAACCAATTTAACAATAGAAAATAGTAATTAAACTCAGTTTCATAGACCGCATCAATACAACACTAAATTAACACAACTCATCACTCATCAATTCATCATAAATCCACAATTCACACACATGTTTATCAGTTCAGCCCATATTCACAGTCGCACAGACTAATTTAACACATAGACACAATTTATCAATAACTAATTTAATCTATAGGCCATAGACACTACACATATATATAACATGTTCACCAATCCATATGTAAATGATATGTATATAAACTCTGCTAAAATATGATAACTCGTTGAGCTCGCAAGCTGGCTCGTTAACAAATCGAGCTAGGATGTCAGCTGAGCTCGTGAAAAATTCAAATAAACCGATCCAAGCCGACCCAGCCATGAACCGAGCGAGCTGACGAGCCACGAGTATTTCAGCCATCCCTACCCCACCAACTTCCCGCCGATCTCGCCTTGCTCATCGTCATCAGCTAGCCGCCCTGCCCGACAGGCTCAATCTTGCTCGTCGTGATGATGTAACCTTTCCTTGGCGACTTACAAGCTTGGCAAACTAACGAACCCTAGCTCTCAGCTAAAGACATTATCTGATCCTGTCCCTTTCGTGGAACCCCCACTCTTTATGGAGATCGACATTCGACAGGGTACACACGATTTTCGATTTAATTAGCAAGAATTTAACGGCATGTTTGCTTCTTTTGTTCATATAGTTTTTCCTTTAAACTTGTATTGTATATTGATATAAAACTTGAAATCTATGTGACACAAGTTTTTTATGGGCTTATTTGATTTTATCATGCTTCTTGGCACCTTATAAAAGTTACATGCCCGTGCGTTGCTACGGTCTTTAAAAATTAGTATAAAATATAGATATAGAACGACAAACATCATTATGATATGGAAAATCTGTGTGACAAAATATCAGCGTAACACTAATTTATATTGATGATATAAATATGTAGTATTATTTCAAATACACCGACTCAAATAGAATAAACTGATGTGGAACAAACATTATTTTGTCTGTATGTTGCTATGGTTTCTATATATCTAGGTAGATCTTGTTTAAATGAGATTTCATTTAAAGAAAGACATCAATTCTCCAAATTTCATTTTTTATTTCCCTATTTTTGTATATGACCATAGCTCGCTTGAAAAGTTGCAAAGATTCCAAGAAAACGATGAGTTAACATGAAAAAGGCTGAAGCCACAAAATTAGAAATAGAATGGTTCAATTCAATTTCTACTATCTTTTACAATTCAATTTCTGTTTCCCTACTTTTACAATTTTGTACATGCGAATTCAATGCCTTTCAGTTAATATAAATTGTGTATATATTCAGTATAACAAACTAAAAATATATGCCACTGTGTACATACTCGTCACCTATTTATATGTACATCATCTTAGAAGCAATACTATAACGAACTAAAAATCTGAAAATACATTGTAATCTTAAAATACGTCAGCCAATACTTTTTGTTCAGAAATGGAACCTATTCATTCTTTGTTCATTGCAATAAGTGATATAGGCAATAGTAGAAAAACAAACTACAATTCATAAAGGTATTCAATATTTATTTGCGTCAGACGTCTGGCCTTTCACCCGGTTTCGCAGGCCACCACAAAAACTCGACAGATAACCGAAACTGAGTGCCTCACCACCTTCCTAGATTAAAGTTTTTCATCTGCATTTACGTGAGCTGTTGGAGAAAAGAAGGCAAAAAACTCCCAAAACGCTTTTTGGTTGCTCCCAAAAACAACACTTTTTGGCTCCACTCCTGATCAAGACTAAATCACTCTAGACCTTGTCAGTCCAACAAACAGAGTTTTGATCACTAAATGGTTATTTTTCTATTAAATAAACCTGGTAAGACTGTTGGGGGCCTTCGTCTTCCGAAGGTCCTCAAAAACATGATTTGACAATGTTTTCCAAGTGAATCATATGAACAGGTATCTTCGGACTCAGATTATGAACGTGGAGTACGTTCAGGACGAAGCCTAAGCCAGACGAAGGGGGATTGAGATGAAGGACGGGCTGATTACCAAGCTGTACGAAGGATGGTGCACAGCCGAAGCTATGCGCAGGAAAGCTTCGTCGCGATAGCAGAGAGGGGAACCGACTTAAAGATGAAAAGACTACTTAGGCCTTAATAGATTCCCATAAGTCATTAGCAAATGTAATGGGCATGAATGTAATTTTACATGGGCTGCGTCCCACGCCTATAAATAGATGAACAGTACTCCCGTACTGTTCACGCTGACTTGGCATTTGCTTTTGCGTCATCCTTATATTTTTGCCTCCTGCAATCCGAAGGTACACTTGTAATCTGAAGTCATTTCTATTATTCTATGATAATAAAATAGAAATGACGTTGTGATAATATTTAAATGTTTATATTACTTCTTATGTTACATATAAGTTCTTCATCATCGTTTATTGTGCTTACGAAAGTATGTTGTTTGTGACCTTCGTCCGAAATACATTATATCCCGAAGGGAAATAATGTTTCAGAGGACGAAGGACTTTATCATTTAACACTTTTTATGTTGCCTTGTTCTTAATCCGAAGCATTTGAGAACAAGTCTCCAACATTGGCGCCCACCGTGGGTGAACTCACTACCACCCTTTGAGTTTTTTAACACCTTCGGCGATCATAAACCTTCGCTATGGCGCCGAAGAAAGCTTCAGCAACTGGGGCTGCACCTCTGCAACCACTGGACCCCAATCAGGAGACTCTCTCTCTTCGGGAGGCCCAAAGCCAGAAGAGGAAGGCTGTCAGCCCGACACCGCAAGAGGATGAGCTAGACCAGGAGATCAGAAACATGGAGATGCTTCATCAACAGGTGCAGAGGAAGAAGGAAAAGATGGCCAGGCTAGCTGAACTGCAAAGGCAGATAGACGAAGCTTCTGAAGAAGTTCGCCATCTTACTCACGATGAGCAGAACCGAAGGCCTCAGAACCAAAACCTTCATCAGGAGGGTTTCCTCAACGAAGATGACTGGTATGACAACTTCCATCATGGAAATTTTGTTTTTGATGATGCTTCTCCTCTGTCCGCTGAGCTGCAGGCTACACCTTGGCCTCCGTCCTACAAGCCGCCCCAGCTTCCTATATTTGACGGCCATTCAGACCCGAAGCAGTTTTTGATGAGCTACGAAGCAACAGTATCTTCGTATGGTGGCAATGCTGCAGTCATGGCAAAGTCTTTTGTTATGGCTGTCAGGAGTGTTGCTCAAACCTGGTATTCCTCCCTTCGACCAGGAACGATCACTTCATGGCAAAAACTGAAGGACATGTTGTTAACCAGCTTCCAAGGGTTTCAGACGAAGCCGGTCACTGCTCAGGCCCTGTTCCAGTGCACCCAGGATCACGAAGAATACCTTCAGGCGTATGTCAGGAGGTTCTTGCGTTTGAGGGCGCAGGCGCCAACGGTGCCCAAAGAAATTGTCATTGAGGCCATGATCAAGGGACTTCGGCCTGGACCTTCAGCTCAGTACTTTGCTAGGAAGCCTCCTCAAACTTTGGAGAAGCTGCTCCAGAAGATGGACGAGTATATTCGTGCCGACAATGATTTTCGCCAAAGAAGGGAGGAGGCTTTCAGGTTTTCCGAAATGACCAGGGGCTTCGGAGGAAGATTCTATCCGAGGCACGTCAGGTCAATTCACAACTCTACTCAAAATGATGATAAGGGGAGTCAGCAGCAAAGGCCACAGTGCTCCTCACAAGCTTCGGGGCAACAGCAAAGCTTCTTCCGGCCACTAGCTCCAAGAGGCAGAGGCGCCAGGGGCTTCGGCGGAAGATTTGGAGATCAACCAAGGAGAATATTTTGCTTGTTCTATGGTGAAAACAAGGGCCATACCACCAGGATGTGCCATGTTACCATCCAGAAGCAAAAGGAGATAGCCGAAGCTGCAGCACAACAAGCTCAGCCGAAGCAGGTCATGCATACTGCTTCGTACCATTCGCCTTACATCCCAGAATACGTAGGCAACCACCCTGCAGTTTCTGTTGCTTCGGCGAGTCAACCTCAAGCTTCCTAGCAACAGCCTCCGCCTCCACCACCGCTGCAACAAGGTCACCAGCCAGAAGGGAGCCAATATGCTCCACATCAAAGGGACTTCGGAGAACAATCCGAAGCTCGCACAGTCAATAGCACTGTGCCAGAGTCGAAGCACATCTATTGACAAATATCCTACCTCGACAGCAGTCTTTTCCATTCAGTTTTATTTTCTGTGTAATAAAGGACACTTTTTAAATTTCAAGTAATAGTTTTGTTGTTTGCCACAAGGAAAACATATCTTCTACACAGGCTTAAGTTGTCGGAGCTTAAAAGTTTGCAATAGCAAGGAGGACCTTCGGATTATTAAATTTATTTTAACAAAGAAGACATGGTATGAATTCTTCGAAGCAACAAGAAGTCGTTCCAAAAGGAGAGCAGTGTAAGTTTTTTGCTCCAAAGTTGTTCCTAAGGGAATGCAGAGCTTGCAGCGAAAAGTCAACGCTGATTCCGCCGAAAGTAAAAGGCGAAGAAGCTCCAAAGTCGTTCCTAAGGGAATGCAGAGCTTACAGCGAAAAGTCAACGCTGATTCCGCCGAAAGTAAAAGGCGAAGAAGCTCCAAAGTCGTTCCTAAGGGAATGCAGAGCTTACAGCGAAAAGTCAACGCTGATTCCGCTGAAGTAAAAGGCGAAGAAGCTCCCAAGGGAGGCTTACAGCGAAAAGTCAGCGCTGGTACAAAAAGATTGTGTTTTACGGGGATGTGTGTGTATCTTCGGAACAAGTGTCATCTACATAACATAACATCATCACATCATTTTGCATAGCATAAGCATCATACATCATGTTGCATATGGCAAAAGAAGGGGACACAGTATCGACCTTCGGAAGAATGCTTTGAGAAAGTGAAAATCATGCTAAGTCACAAGGGGATACAATATTGATCTTCGGAATATAGCTTCGGAGAATGTTTTCACGAAGCTTGGATATTCTTCATCAGAGCACTATGGACATTGTTGTGATGCATAAAAGTTTTTCTATCTTCATGAAGCATGAAAAGAAGGGAAGGTGTTTTTTCGCCGAAGGCTCAAAAACGGTACGTATGTAAAGTTTCATGCATCATAAAGAATCGAATCATTAAAAGCAAATATATTACATTCAGGGTTACAAGATACCACGCATATTATATTTCAAATATTTTTACAATAACACCTAGTCTTCCCTAAGTACTACTTCAGCAGCTTCGTTCAGAAGTTGATTGACAACTTGATCCATGATAGCTTTGGCTATCTTTTTGATTTCATCGTCTTCCTTCGGGTGAGGGCCCGGAGACGCTTTAGCAGAATCTGAGGGAGAACAGGATACGACTACATTGCTATTACAAATCGCGAACAAAGTTTGAAATTAAAAAATTACAACACAATAAAAACCACTAGTTAATACCTATTTGCCCTTCGGGCTCTGCGCTTTTCTCAGCAGCCTCTGCTACTTTTCTAGCATCATGGATGCCTTTTTCACTTTTCTGAATAATTTCTCGGGCCATTTCTCGGCCACCATTGTCCCAGACGTCGGTGAAAAATTTTCCACCAGCCTGGCTAGCTTCGGCCGAGGGGTCTTTAATATCTTCAGGGGATAAGCTGGCTTCGGATTGTGCAAGAACCTTAACATGATCGCAGCCTTTTTTCTCCAGCATAGTAGCAATCCCCCTGGCACCCGAGAAGGCGCAAATGTCTCCACGACTGTTTAGAATTTCTTCGAAGGCTTCAGCTTCGTGGCTGATCCATTCGATCGGTCCTTCTGGGTTACCTCTCACAAAGTCTTCTTCACTCGAAAATGCGCCAACACTGGCGAAGCTGGTTTTTATCTTCTTTACACATTCCATGGATTTTTCGTAGCACCTTTTCTTAGAAGAACGAAGCTCTTCAACGGTTCCTTCCAAATGATTGGCCCATTGGTCGCTACATTCCCGCCTCGTTTCTTCAAGTATGCGTTCTTCTTTAGCTCGGGCTAATTGCTTCCGAAGATCGGCAATCTCGTGTTTTTGAGCTGCAGCTTGTGCTTTAGAGGCAGCTTCGTCCTCCTTTATTTTATCCACCAATGTAACTAGAATTTTGTCCTTTTCTAAGGCCTCGTTTCTCAGTTTGATAACTTTTGTTCGAAGGTTGTTGAAGGCAATTTCATAGCTCTCGTCTTCGGCATTCTTTTGCGCTCTCAGCGCGTTGCTTAGTATTAAACCCTATATGTAAAAGAGTTGGTATAAGAATAAAAGAATAGATTTCAAATCATAAAGTCTCCAAACGCGCAGTTCTCGTACCTTCAGGCTATTGTATGCAAGGCTATCTGCAAGATCGTCCTTTGTCATCGCGCAGAGGCCAGCCTCCAGCTTCGGAAACCCCATGCTTCGGGCCATTTCCCGGCAGACGGATAATTCCTTGTCATCTGGGAGGCAGTATAGGAAAACTTCTTCATTTGTCCCATTGAATACTAAGGCCCCATTTGGATATTTCAATTCTTTTGCATAGTGATTAGCTTCAAAAATTTCTTCTTCTGTTAACTTCTTCCCCGAAGCATGTCGAACAATATAATCAAGGACTTTGGGGGATGCTTCGGGGGCAGCAGTACTGATCTCTTCAATTAAAATTGGCTCCGTCATTTTTTCTTCCTCGGTTTCCAAGGGTTTTACCTTCGTGGGTTCTGAAGGTCCAGCTTCAGTTTCAGATTGTTGCCTTGGAGCTTCAGCAGCAAAGATTTCAGTTTCTGTTTTGGAAGTTTCAACAGTCTTCTTCGGAGTTGTGCTTGAAGACTTAATTGTCTCCAAAACATCTAGCACGTTCACCATTCTTTTTCTTTTCGGGGTCACCGATGGGCCCTTTTGATTTTTTTATTGTCTCAACACTTGCTGAAGGACTTAAGGTTTCCAATATTTTTGTTCCTTCAATTCTCGGTTTTTCTGCCTTCTCTGCTGTGAATCATCTAGGCCCCTTTGGTAATGTTTTGGTAATTAATGACAACTACTTGTGGACTAATAATTCTTGGAGAAATAAGAATGCAGGTTGAACCACAGTGAACTGAGAAGTCTTGAAGACTTATAAGCATTGGTTGTGGATCAGGTGAAGGCAAAGGTATAACATAGGTTTTGTTTTTGCCGGTCACCAGGTGTTTAGAGAAGAAAGTGACCGGATTAGTAGGCTAGATAGCCGTACTATTAAGAGGGGTCAATGACTTAGATCTGTGTAAAACTTAGTGCCTCATAGAGCATCCGAGTTGCATTTGCATAAGG
This sequence comes from Zea luxurians, assembly GCA_029449295.1. NCBI lineage: Eukaryota > Viridiplantae > Streptophyta > Magnoliopsida > Poales > Poaceae > Zea > Zea luxurians. The sequence continues at coordinate 16,970 of JAOPSE010001615.1, forward strand.
ACTAACAGCGCTTCTCATTTCGTGAATTAAAGGTTCATTCAAAAGCATGTTTGAAATTTGAGAAGTCTTGGTCGCGCGGACTGTCCGGCCCTTGGGGGCGGACCGTCCACGATCCTCCAGAGGGTCCGAGGTTTGACCTTTTGTGTTGACTTTGTGTTCTTTTGCACTGCGGACCGTCCGGGGCTTAGGGCCGGACCGTCCGCAGTCCTGACCAGAGGAAGGTGGCCTCGGGTCAGTCCCTGAATTATTGGCGGACGGTCCGCCTGTAAGGCGCGGACGGTCCGCATGTGTATAACTCGTTTCTGGACAGGGACTGTGTGTTTTTATTGATTTGTACTACGGACGGTCCGGGGGATCAGTCCGGACAGTACTATCTCAGGTCGCGGACGGTCCGGGATTTATAGCCGGACGGTCCGCGTGTGTTAACTCCGTTTGATCCGAGGCTCGGGTGTTTGAAATTGCCAGGTCGTGGACGGTCCGGCCTTGAAGGGCGGACTGTCCGGACCCACCTTTTTGAGTCTGCTCTGACATGTTTCAACGGTCATTATAGCCGTTATGGTGTACGGCGGACCGTCCGGCCCTAGGGCGCGGACGGTCCGCGTGTGCGCAGAACGGCTACCATTTGCACATAACGGTTGGATTCTTGTGGAGGACTATAAATAGAAGGGTAGCTCGTGTGAGAGGGTTCTCTTGGCCATTCCTTGCATACATTGAGCTCATTTGTGATCCTCCAACTCACTCTCTCACACTCTTTGCTTGAGATTGCATTCTAGTGAGGGATTGAGTGTTCCTAGTGCATTTGCATCATTTGGTGATTCTTGAGGCACTAGGTGGTACACCGAGCAAGCGTCGTTGGCTTGTTACTCTTGGAGGTTGCCGCCTCCTAGACGGCTCGGGTGATTGTCTCCGTCGAGCTCTCCAAGAAGATTGTGGAGAAGCCGCGGTGTGGATTGTGAGGGGTTCGCGCCTACCTCGCCGGAGCGGCAAAGGTGACATTAGTGGAATCGAGGTATTGAGTGATTTCTTGTCCACTTGGCTCAAAGATCAAGTCGTGTCTTGATAGAGGAGCAAGTGAGAGCTTGAAGTCCACCTCAACGTGGATTAGGGGTGATCGGCAAATCACCGATACCACGGGATAAATTTCAGTGTCTATTCTTTCTAGCATTACTTATTGCATTGCAATTGATTAGTGCTTTGCTCATTGTTCTTCAAGTATTCAATCTCCGTAGTTGTTTTTCATACATTGTTTACTTATTGACACTAGATAATTTATTTCTCTTGTTGCATTGATTAAATTTATTGAGTATTGTTGTTTTTAGTCAAAACCGTCTATTCACCCCCCCTCTAGCCGGTGTCCTAGATCCTACAAGTGGTATCAAAGCCAAGGACTCCATTGTTTGTGGATCTAATCATCCCGGAGTGGGACAAAATGGCTAGTAACAACAATGTGCACATTGGGAAGCCACCGCACTTTGATGGAAACAATTATGATTATTGGAAAATAAGAATGTCAATGCATCTTAGAGCAATGGGTGGAAAAATTTGGCCAATTGTTAGAGATGGATTTGTTGTATTGAAGGAAGATGAACCATCCGTTAGTGATAATGAGAATATCCTCACAAATGATCAAGCCATGAATATCTTTTATGATGCTCTTGATATAAATGAGTTCAATCGTATCAAGAATCTCACAACCGCTCATGAGATTTGGGTAAAACTAATGGAAATTCATGAAGGAACTACAATTGTGAAGAGTGCCAAACTATATGTGTGCAAAGGGAAGTTTGAGCAATTTATTATGAAAGAAGATGAGAGTGTATCCGATATGTTCAATCGATTGAATGAGATTGTAAATGAACTCAAAGGACTTGGTTTTAATGTACCGGATGTGGATTTCACACACAAGTTCCTTAGATCACTTCCGGAGAAATATGAGACTATTGTGACAATGCTAGTAAGGAGTGATCTATCTACAACCTCTCCAACCGAAGTATTGGGAGAAATTCTCACTCAAGATATATTTAAGAAGTCACAAGCCGATGCTTTAAGTTTGGCAAAGAAGGTGAAAAATGAATCTATTGCTCTCAAAGCCAAGGCCTCAAAGGCAATTGAAAAGGATGATAGCAATGATGAAGAAAATGAAAGTGAGAGTGATGGTGACATGGCTTTATTTGTAAGGAAATTCAATAAATTCATGAAGATGAAAAGAGGTCAACCTAGAAGAGGTCAAACATCTAGAAGAAATGCTTTCAATGATAGAAAATGTTTTGAGTGTGGGGAACCCGGTCACATTGCCATGAATTGTCCAAGCAAGAAGAAGAAGGGCAAAGATGAAAGTGACAAGAAGAAAAAGAAATACTATAACAAGAAGAAAGATGGCAAAGCCTACTTAGTTGAATGGGACTCGGATGATAGCTCGGATGATGACACCTCATCCAAGCTTAATGCCGGAATTGCCATCAAGGAAGCTCCCTCACTCTTCTCATCCCCCCATTGCCTCATGGCAAAGGGAGATGCTAAGGTAAAAATCATCACCGATTTAAATGATATAAATGATGATGATGATATCGATGATGTTGATGATGATGGCTATTCATATGATGATCTTGTTAGAATGCTAGGTGAGGCCGATGACTACATGCACAAAGAAAAAGAAAAATTTAAGGCCTTGAGGGAATTGTATAAAAACCTCCAAGTGTCTTTTGAGGAGCTCAAGACCTCTCACAATGATCTCAAAGAAAATTATGAGAAGCTTGCGGATGCTCAAAAATCATCTATTGTGCATGAAGTTGAAGTGGTCACTAAGGATGTTGGAGTCACTTGTGACTTACTTGATAGTCTTACAAGTGAACCACTACCTACTAACTCTATTTGTGATAAATGCAAAATTTCTCTCAATGATAATATTGCTCTTGATGAATCAAAAATTATTGTTGAGAATGAAGTGTTAGTGGATAGAATAAATGCTCTAACTCATTATCTAGAAAAGGCATATGGTGGTAAGACTAAATTGGATTTCATATTGGGAAGTCAACGATGCTCTCTTAACCGTGAAGGTCTTGGATATGTTCCTAAGAAAGGAAAGAATGCTTTTGTAAAGCAAAAGACATTGTTTGTGAAAGAATGTGACAAAGTGTGTCACAAGTGTCACAAAAAGGGGCATGTTAATAAAAATTGTCCTAAGTTCAAAAATGTATCCTCCACTTGTTTTGAGCATTGTTATGTTCTTTCTCATAATGCAAAAGGTGTTCATGCTAAATTTGTTGGTACTTCAATTGTTGGAAACAAAAAGAAAGCTATTTGGGTGCCAAAGACCTTGGTCACTAACATCCGAGGACCCAAGCAAGTTTGGGTACCTAAAAGAGATTGATTTCCTTTTGTAGGTGAACTACAAGGCGGGAGGGAATCATTGGGTGTTGGATAGTGGATGTACTCAACACATGACCGGGGATATGAGAATGTTTACCCAAATGAGTGAGGAAGATTGCTCGAATTATGATAGTATCACATTTGGAGATAATCGTAAAGGAAAGGTTAAAGGTTTGGGAAAAATTGCTATCTCAAATGATCATTCTATATCAAATGTGCTATTGGTTGAGTCTTTGAATTTTAATTTACTTTCCGTAGCTCAATTATGTGATTTAGGATTTTGTTGCAATTTCACAGTTGAAGATGTCATTATCTCTAGTGTTGATGGTAGCAATCTTAAATTTAAAGGTTTTAGACATGAAAATCTTTATCTTGTTGATTTCTCATCTAATGAGGCAAAGCTCACAACTTGCCTATTTTCAAAAGCTTCACTAGGTTGGTTATGGCATAGAAGACTTGGTCATGTTGGGATGAAGCAACTCAATCGGTTAACCAAACATGACTTAGTTCGAGGCTTAAAAGATGTGAAGTTTGAAAACAACAAATTATGTAGCTCTTGTCAAGCCGGTAAGCAAGTGGCAAATACTCATCCAAATAAAAGTCAAATGTCCACTCATCGACCTTTGGAATTACTTCACATGGATTTATTTGGGCCCACATCTTTTGTAAGTATTGGTGGTAATTCCTATTGTCTTGTGATTGTGGATGACTATTCAAGATTTACTTGGGTTTATTTTCTACGAGACAAATCCAATGTGTTTGAAACATTCAAGTCATTTGCTATATTGGCTCAAAATCAATTTGATTTCGACATCAAAAAGGTTAGAAGTGATAATGGGTCGGAATTCAAAAATGCAAGGATTGATCAATATTGTGATGACAAGGGTATCAAACATGAATTCTCTTCCAAATATACCCCGGAACAAAACGGTATTGTTGAAAGAAAGAATAGAACTCTTATTGATATGGCAAGGTCTATGTTAGCGGAATATAATATATCGGATTCTTATTGGGCCGAGGCAATAAATACCGCTTGTCATTCATCAAATAGACTATATTGTCACAAGCTCTTGAAGAAAACTCCATATGAATTGCTCATTGGTAGAAAGCCAAATATCTCATATTTTAGGGTATTTGGTTGCAAATGTTATATTTTGAGAAAGGGAAGCCGGCTTTCTAAATTTGAGAAGAAATGTGATGAGGGTTTTCTTCTTGGATATTCATCAAATAGTAAGGCTTATAGAGTCTTCAATAAAACTCATGGTATTATTGAGAAAGCATATGATGTTGAATTTGATGAAACAAATGGGTCTCAAGATGAGAGTGATAATCTCGATGATGTTGGGGGAACTCAATTGATAAATGCAATGAAAACAATGGCCATTGGTGAAATAAAACCTAAGGGAGATGATGATGAAGATAGTGTGGTTGTCATTCCTTCATCCTCAACTATAAATGAGGAAGATCACCAAAGCCAACAACACGATGAAACCATAGATACTCATGATCAAGGTACTTCAAGACCTACGGTTCCTCCAAATGCTTCAACAAGCAACTATCAAACGGTATCAAGAATTCATCATTCCATTGTGAAGGATCACCCGGTTGATCAAATTGTGGGTGATATTAGTAAGGGTGTTCAAACTCGCTCTCGCATAGCTTCATTTTGTGAACATTTCTCTTTTGTATCTTGTATGGAACCTAACCGTGTAGATGAAGCTCTACTTGATGTTGATTGGGTGAATGCAATGCATGAAGAATTAAATAACTTCGCTCGAAATGAAGTTTGGGAGCTTGTTGAGAGACCAAAGAACCACAATGTTATTGGTACAAAATGGGTGTTTCGCAACAAGCACAATGAAGATGGTGTGGTAGTAAGAAACAAGGCAAGATTGGTTGCACAAGGATATACTCAAATTGAAGGATTGGATTTTGGGGAGACTTTTGCCCCCGTAGCAAGATTAGAAGCAATCCGGATTCTACTTGCTTATGCTTGTGCACATAATATCAAGCTCTACCAAATGGATGTTAAGAGTGCCTTTCTAAATGGTAAGATTAGTGAACTAGTGTATGTTGAACAACCTCCCGGTTTTGAAGACCCCAAAAGACCTAACCATGTGTTCAAGCTTTCTAAAGCTCTCTATGGGCTTAAGCAAGCTCCACGCGCTTGGTATGAAAGGCTTAGGGATTTCTTGCTTTCCAAAGACTTCAAAATTGGGAAGGTTGACACTACTCTATTCACTAAAAGAATTGGCAAAGACTTATTTGTTTGTCAAATTTACGTTGATGATATCATTTTTGGATCTACTAATGAATTATTTTGTGAGGAGTTCGGAAAAATGATGTCAAAAGAATTTGAGATGTCTATGATTGGAGAATTGAGCTTCTTTCTTGGCCTTCAAATCAAACAATTGAAAGATGGTATTTTTATAAGTCAATCAAAATATTTGAAGGACATGCTCAAGAAGTTTGGTTTAGAAAATGCTAAGCCTATCAAGACTCCAATGGCAACAAATGGTCATCTAGACTTAGATGAAGGAGGTACTATGGTTGATCAAAAACTTTATCGTTCAATAATTGGTAGTTTACTTTATATTACCGCATCTAGGCCCGATGTTATGTTTAGTGTATGCATGTGTGCTCGGTTTCAAGCTTCACCTAGAGAGATTCATTTGAAGGCCGCAAAAAGAATTTTAAGATATTTGAAGTATACCCCCAATATTGGTCTATGGTATCCCAAAGGTGCTCACTTTGAATTAATTGGATACTCGGATTCGGACTATGCGGGGTGCAAAGTTGATAGAAAAAGCACCTCCGGTTGTTGTCAATTTCTTGGTAGATCTCTTGTTTCATGGTCTTCTAAGAAACAAAATTCGGTTGCTCTATCTACCGCCGAGGCGGAATATATATCGGCCGGAAATTGTTGTGCTCAACTATTATGGATGAAACAAACTTTATTGGATTATGGAGTTATTTTCAAGAATGTGCCTCTCATGTGTGATAATGAGAGTGCGGTAAAATTGGCGACAAATCCGGTCCAACACTCAAGAACCAAGCATATTGATATACGGCATCACTTCTTAAGGGATCATGTTGGCAAGGGAGATATTTGTATTTATTCCATTGGAACGGATGATCAATTGGCCGACATTTTTACAAAGCCTTTGGATGAAACAAGATTTTGTTCCCTAAGAAGTGAAATGAATGTGATCGATCTCTCAAATGTGGCTTGAAGTTGATCACACATGTGTCGTCTTGCATCTCGGGTCTAAACATGCTTTTTATGCTATTTATTTGGTATCATTGGTGCATTTTTCATTTCTAATTGTTCTAGATAGTTTAATTCGAAAGTTTCGCACTTCTCAATTACATAATATGTATATGCATGCATACTAACTCCTGGATTGGTCAAAATGTCCATATATAAGCACCAATTCGGATTCGAAATTCAAAATCAGCAAGTGGACAGAAATTGGAAAAATGGGTATCAGGCCGCGGACCGTCCGCCCATGGACCGCGGACCGTCCGCAGCATCAGGAAATGGACAGTCCGAGCAGCCTCGCAGACCATCTGAGATCATCAGGGCGCGGACCGTCCGCCGCCCCCGCGCGGACCGTCCGCGACAGGGCAGAAAAAGGGACAGAGCCCGCAGACTTGCCAGTTGTGCCCATTTGGTTGTTCTCTCTTGCTCTCCACTCGCTATATACTCTCTTGTGTCGAGTGTGCGCGGACCGTGAAGTGAAGTTGCGTGCGGACAGTCTGACAGCTTGCAGCAACATTCCCTCAACATGTCTTCATCACGGTATTCTCAAATCTTGTGGATTTAATCAAATTTCATCAACTTTGAGATTATTTGGGTTTCTTCTCTGATCTGAAATTGAGCAATGGGTTTCAAAATCTGATTGGTGGGATTGTTGGTTCTCCTCAATATGACTGCTCTGCAAAATTTTGAACTGGTTTGGACGCGTATTATCTGCAAAATCATCAACTTCAACATTTGTGGCGGCTAGGGTTCTTGGGAGTCGCCTCTGGTCGGTCGCGGACCGTCCGCCTGGTGGACGCGGACCGTCCGGGCCTCTGGCGCGGACAGTCCGGCGCCCAAGCGCGGACCGTCCGGACCCTGGCAGAGCATTACAGTTCCATTCCTTTTACAAATGGTGATTGGTTTCAATTATTTATCTATGGATGTTTGTCACATTGTTGCAGTGGTCTTGGTGGTCTACGCAAGAAACTTGCAGGTCGCTTTAAATCCAAGCGCCCTCGAGGAAATGATGATGATTATGTTCCAACCACTGATTCAGAGGCCTAATCCTCAGCTGGGGGCACTGAATCCATGGATGCTGAAGATTTTCCTCATATTCATCCCGATTATCCCATTGATATTCAAGGATGGACTTACCCAAAGCGGCGTTTCTCTATGGCTGAGTACTGCTCCAGACGGACTGTGAATCAGTATGCTCTGCCATCAGATACCAATATTCAGTTTTTCCACACTCAGCTGCAGTTTGATGTCTTTTGGGGCACCCTGGTGGATACCAACTTTCATAAGCATCAGGTGATTGATTGGTCCTTCTTGCTCAGTCAATCAGTCATGGAGGGTCTCATCCCCAAATTTGAAACATGTGGGTTATATCAGTTTATGGGGCAGCGCACCGATTTCAATGAAATGGCAGTTAAGCAGTTCTTGGCTACCTCAGAGATTGATATTGCAGAAGAATCTATCACCTGGATGACTGGCTTCAAGCGGTATTCTGCTTCTTTTGCTGACTTTGCCGCTGCCAACAGTCTGGATTATGGCACCATTTCTGCTGGGGTGGATCTTTATACTGAAGATAATTTTGAGGATTTTGTGCAGTTTTATGAGCCAGCCAGACTTGGTATACCCAGGAGGTTTGGAGAAACAGCAGGACTCAGACATCATCCTGCTGTCATCAACAAGATTGCCAGAGTCACCATTCTTCCCAAGAGTGGTGATAAGAGTAAAATTCGAGATAAGTTCTGGAACATAATCCAGCACATCATGAATGGTGAAGTCATGAACATTGTTCTTTTCATGATGAGGCAGCTTAATGATTTAAAGATGGACAAGAATCAAAACTTGGCATATGCTCCCTACATTATGGCTCTCATCAAATCGAAGACAAGATTTGAGGGCCCATGTGAGATTGTTCACACTCCATTCAGGCCTTTTAAGAATGAGATAGGGTTTCTCACCAGGCCGCTCACTCCATTCCCAGATGATGAGGAAGACCCTGGCTATGAGGGTGGAGCAGCTCCTAATGTTGAGGAACAGCAGATGCCTCCTCCTCCACCTCCTCCTCAGCCTCAGCACTATTGGGAGCCTGCTCCAGGATATTTCGATCCTTATTTTCACAATATGCAGCAGGGCCTTGAGACTCACATTGATACACGCTTTGATGGCCTGGTGACACAAATGGATCACCGTTTCGATGCCATGCAGTCTCAGTTTGACAGTAACTGGGATGCACTCAACTCTGAGTTTTCTGATTTTCGTGATCAGATTCACACTAATGTCACTGATCCCATCATGACCAGGCTGAACAATATGCAACAGAGTTTTCAGGACAACATGGGTGCCCTGTCCAGTCAATTTGATAATCTCTCTACAAATGACAACATGCAGGAGATCAGTCAGAGGCAGCAGCAGCTCCAGCAAGATTTTGGCCAGTTCTCCTCCCTGTTTGATACCTTCAGCACTCATTACTACAATATGCATCCTCCGCCGAGCGATCAGTGAGGCCTCTCCTTTATGGCAATTGATGCCAAAGGGGGAGAGACAAGTGAGAAGTGATGATTGTGAAGTGATGATTGTGATGATTGTCTGGCGTCTCCTTCAGGGGGAGTTGGTGGTTCTATGTGGACATTAAAGACCATGCATATGCATTTTATCTTTTATGTCGCTTGCTTGCATCAGTTTATGACTTACGCATTTGGAACTGGTTGAACTATTAACTCTATGTCGTATGTCTGTGGACTATTGTCTGTAATATTCTGTGGGATGAACTATGTTTTAGTTCAAATTTCTCTATGTGTGGTTATTCGAGGAGTGATTATAATTGCTGCGCTCACTCTATGGATCATCTCTTGTATGCCTCGATAACCATGTTTGTAGGAAAGTCTCCATCAAGCTCCAATATATTATGTGTGTTATATCTTCAACATCAGATAATCCTGCACACACTTAGGGGGAGCCTTTCTTACTGAGTTTTTTTAATTGGGATTTATCTATCTCTCAGACAGAACTTCAAATCAAGATAAGTCCTATAAAACTCATCTCCAAGATCTATCTTATACCTTAGGTATGAGAGAGATTTGGAGAAACTAAACTTCTCTTTTATATACAATGTGGTGTTGTCATCAATTACCAAAAAGGGGGAGATTGTGAATCATCTAGGCCCCTTTGGTAATGTTTTGGTAATTAATGACAACTACTTGTGGACTAATAATTCTTGGAGAAATAAGAATGCAGGTTGAACCACAGTGAACTGAGAAGTCTTGAAGACTTATAAGCATTGGTTGTGGATCAGGTGAAGGCAAAGGTATAACATAGGTTTTGTTTTTGCCGGTCACCAGGTGTTTAGAGAAGAAAGTGACCGGATTAGTAGGCTAGATAGCCGTACTATTAAGAGGGGTCAATGACTTAGATCTGTGTAAAACTTAGTGCCTCATAGAGCATCCGAGTTGCATTTGCATAAGGACTAACAGCGCTTCTCATTTTGTGAATTAAAGGTTCATTCAAAAGCATGTTTGAAATTTGAGAAGTCTTGGTCGCGCGGACTGTCCGGCCCTTGGGGGCGGACCGTCCGCGATCCTCCAGAGGGTCCGAGGTTTGACCTTTTGTGTTGACTCTGTGTTCTTTTGCACTGCGGACCGTCCGGGGCTTAGGGCCAGACCGTCCGCAGTCCTGACCAGAGGAAGGTGGCCTCGGGTCAGTCCCTGAATTATTGGCGGACGGTCCGCCTGTAAGGCGCGGACGGTCCGCATGTGTATAACTCGTTTCTGGACAGGGACTGTGTGTTTTTATTGATTTGTACTACGGACGGTCCGGGGGACCAGTCCGGACAGTACTATCTCAGGTCGCGGACGGTCCGGGATTTATAGCCGGACGGTCCGCGTGTGTTAACTCCGTTTGATCCGAGGCTCGGGTGTTTGAAATTGCCAGGTCGTGGACGGTCCGGCCTTGAAGGGCGGACTGTCCGGACCCACCTTTTTGAGTCTGCTCTGACATGTTTCAACGGTCATTATAGCCGTTATGGTGTACGGCGGACCGTCCGGCCCTAGGGCGCGGACGGTCCGCGTGTGCGCAGAACGGCTACCATTTGCACATAACGGTTGGATTCTTGTGGAGGACTATAAATAGAAGGGTAGCTCGTGTGAGAGGGTTCTCTTGGCCATTCCTTGCATACATTGAGCTCATTTGTGATCCTCCAACTCACTCTCTCACACTCTTTGCTTGAGATTGCATTCTAGTGAGGGATTGAGTGTTCCTAGTGCATTTGCATCATTTGGTGATTCTTGAGGCACTAGGTGGTACACCGAGCAAGCGTCGTTGGCTTGTTACTCTTGGAGGTTGCCGCCTCCTAGACGGCTCGGGTGATTGTCTCCGTCGAGCTCTCCAAGAAGATTGTGGAGAAGCCGCGGTGTGGATTGTGAGGGGTTCGCGCCTACCTCGCCGGAGCGGCAAAGGTGACATTAGTGGAATCGAGGTATTGAGTGATTTCTTGTCCACTTGGCTCAAAGATCAAGTCGTGTCTTGATAGAGGAGCAAGTGAGAGCTTGAAGTCCACCTCAACGTGGATTAGGGGTGATCGGCAAATCACCGATACCACGGGATAAATTTCAGTGTCTATTCTTTCTAGCATTACTTATTGCATTGCAATTGATTAGTGCTTTGCTCATTGTTCTTCAAGTATTCAATCTCCGTAGTTGTTTTTCATACATTGTTTACTTATTGACACTAGATAATTTATTTCTCTTGTTGCATTGATTAAATTTATTGAGTATTGTTGTTTTTAGTCAAAACCGTCTATTCACCCCCCCTCTAGCCGGTGTCCTAGATCCTACATCTGCTGAAGGTGCTTCAGTTTTTTCTTCGATCTTCGGCACTGGAGCTGGTTCTGTAGTCTCAGTGGCTGAAGAGACTTCACCAATAAACTCAGGCACTGTGGCCGGTTCAATAAAACGTGCCCGGTGGGTGAGCACCTTTATCTTTTTTCTTTTCGGTTCTGGCTTGCTAGGAGCAGTTGCAGCTTCTTCTTTCGCAGAGGTTGTGTTTTTTCTTTTCTGCCCTCGAATGGGATAACGATAGTCAGGGTAGACGAACCCGATTGCATCAAACACCCGGTTCAGCCTTTTCTTTTTTCGGCCTCCGAAGGCTGCTGACAGTGCAGTATCTTTGGCCTTCGAATAAGCCCCAAGCAGTTCATCACTTAAATTTTCAATACTCTTTAACCAGTCATCATCTGGCTCAACGAATTTATCTCCGAACTTGAAAGTATACTTCAGCCTGATAAGTCCACCTTCGTCGGCCTCCTTTATGGTTTCTTGCGGCATTTCCCATTTCTCCGCGAGCGGCCATACTCTGAAGGCAATATGTTCTTGTACCAAATCTCTCGTTCCAATAAAAGAACAAATAACACTGAAGGCTCTCTGGCATTCTTCGGCAGCTTCATTCATTTCAACCTTCGGCCTCCACAGGCCGAAGCTTTGCCAAATAGGGCGCATAATTATACCTTTAATATCTTCCCGTACTGCCAGGTCATTCTTCACATAAAACCATTCTGTCATCCAGTCGCCGGGCCATCTCTTCCGAAAGGTTGGCACGGGACAGCTTGACCCAGACCGAGAAACGAAACTGTAGCAGCCAAAATTATTATGATACTGTTCTTTACCCCAAGGTTTTGTTTCGTATGATAATTCGTGTATGTTACAGAAACTTTTCGCATCAGGTTCCAGACCTTGGCTTCTCACAGCCCACACGAAGATATTCAGCCTTATAATTGCTTCGGGGGTAAGTTGATGAAGATAGATTTCAAACATTTTCAGCACTTCTACGACAAAGCTGCTCAGGGGAAATCGTAGTCCAGCTTTCAAAAAGCTTCGGAACACTACGACTTCATTTTCCTCAGGGGTCGGGCAAGTTTTCTCTCCTTCGTCGACCCTCACAATGGATAAATCCCGGAAGTATCTTCCCCTCATGTTGACAAGATGATTTTCTTTGATACCTGACTTGCCAAAAACTGAATGGCTTGGTCGCCAGGGGCGATCTTCGGAGTCTTCACCACCACTATCCACATCATAACTGTCGCTGTCACCAGTATCTTCAGACAAACCTTCCAGAAACTCCTTGGTGATTTTTTTCGTATTGGTCTTCGACATCGCTATAAGAAACCCCAAGTTCTTCTCTTCGTCGAGACTCAGCTTCATCTCAGCAGCAGCCTTCTTATCTTCAGACATCTTCGGAAACACTAAAAAACTGTTTTCAAAGCCGAAGCTTCAAAACTAAAAGCTCAGCAAATCTTAGTGCGCAAGAGCTAAAAATTGAGTGAGCAGGAGCAGATGGCAAAGAGAGCGTGCCAAATAAATTGTGGCGGGCTCCTATTTATACACTCGATATGACGGAAACTGTGTGGTCCCGCGTGTCAATGACTTTTGCTATTCTAGCAAAGGGAAGGTGTTTTTTCGGACCTTCGGCTTAAGGCCTTCGTCCATATCACAATCTGAATTTATCACTAACAAATTAATATTGCGAGGGGCTACTGTTGGGGGCCTTCGTCTTCCGAAGGTCCTCAAAAACATGATTTGACAATGTTTTCCAAGTGAATCATATGAACAGGTATCTTCGGACTCAGATTATGAACGTGGAGTACGTTCAGGACGAAGCCTAAGCCAGACGAAGGGGGATTGAGATGAAGGACGGGCTGATTACCAAGCTGTACGAAGGATGGTGCACAGCCGAAGCTATGCGCAGGAAAGCTTCGTCGCGATAGCAGAGAGGGGAACCGACTTAAAGATGAAAAGACTACTTAGGCCTTAATAGATTCCCATAAGTCATTAGCAAATGTAATGGGCATGAATGTAATTTTACATGGGCTGCGTCCCACGCCTATAAATAGATGAATAGTACTCTCGTACTGTTCACGCTGACTTGGCATTTGCTTTTGCGTCATCCTTATACTTTTGCCCTCCTGCAATCCGAAGGTACACTTGTAATCTGAAGTCATTTCTATTATTCTATGATAATAAAATAGAAATGACGTTGTGATAATATTTAAATGTTTATATTACTTCTTATGTTACATATAAGTTCTTCATCATCGTTTATTGTGCTTATGAAAGTATGTTGTTTGTGACCTTCGTCCGAAATACATTATATCCCGAAGGGAAATAATGTTTCAGAGGACGAAGGACTTTATCATTTAACACTTTTTTTGTTGCCTTGTTCTTAATCCGAAGCATTTGAGAACAAGTCTCCAACAAAGACTATGATACAATGGAAGATACTGCTGGCCAATTCTTGTGCATGCATTTTATTGCTACATGGAGTATAGGAGAGGGTACATGGCAATCTCTCAAACCGTCAGTTCTTGCAGTTGAACATTATTACATACAATAGAACCTTGGATGTGGCCACCATCTTCAACAACAACAAGATTCATCACAACCGAGTTGACAATTTGTAGCAAGGGTGGAAATGATCTCTTTCATGACAAGGAAGTAAAGAAGCTTCAACCAGAATGGAACTTAAATTTGGCAAGGATACCTTATAGAGTGTCTATAGCTGCATCAACTACTCCGTAGCTCCCTTTACCAATGACTTCTTTGATCTGGTACTGGTTTGCCTCTCCGTACTCTGTGAAGAACTCCATTTCCACTGAGTTTTGTAGGACCACAATTTCAAGTACAGATTGAAGTTAACCAGAGATATACAGGTTGATGAGTATCCAAGGAAAGACTTATTAAAAATACGTGTAGCGAAACAACCTATGGCTAATTGAACAATAGTATATCATTACAAGCTATTCGTCCGTTGATCATATGGCATGGCCGCATAACATGCATCTACAAGTTTATAAAGCTAGGATCTTCTCCCTAGGACATGACCAACCAACTAAAAATTGACCTTTTTAACAAAAGACACGGTCAGCTAAATTCAGTAGGAATGCACACAAGGGCAAGACCTTTTCTAATTGAGCTAGTCGAGTCCATTAATAGCAACAGGCAAAGGGAAACTGGAGATACAGATGTAGATCAAGTCAGAAGTCTATCTCGCTAGTGCCCTAGTCAGCTGGTCAGATAATCAAAAACACAAGAGGACAACTTAGAGAAGAGTTCCCTAGGATCAGTATAACGTGCATGATTGCCAGCAATTATCGATATTATACAACTAATAATTGAAGTTTGACAACGCAAGACGAGAGCACCGTACTACTACTACTACAGTAAGTATGAGCATATATATATGATTATTTCATAAGCTGAGAAATCGGAATAAAGGCATCATCGATCACAAAGGTTTGCACAGATCAGATTGAAAATACAAAAGCATTATCTGCACAACTCCCCGATGAAATGAAGCAGTCACTCCTACTACATGGCAAGAAATTACAGTACACACGAGCAGCCAGATCCCATAAAAATCCGACCTCAGCAAGAAATTTCCCTTGACCGTGGGTCAAGGAGCAGGAGGAGGAAGGCAAAGTCATCCGCCTACCCCAACCCAGCCCCACCCACAAAAGCGAGCGAGCAAGCAAGGCAATGAAAATGGGTCCAGTCGGTTGCTCCCCTTCTTGTGGCTCTCGATGGGCAGCGGCATCTTGCACTTGGGCACACGAATGGCACGGAGGCCGAGGAGATCTTGGTCCTTGATGACCTCGAGATCGGGCGAGGTGTCGTTAGCTTCCCCCTCGCAAGTGAGGGACGACTGGTTGGAGGTGGAGCCTTCGCCTCTGGCAATGGAACCAACGGCGGAAGCTGTGGACGATAAGGTTGTTTGTGGCCAGATTGGAGGCGGGCGAGCGTGGTTGTTCACGGCATGAGCGGAACGGATGTTGGCGCGGTCACTGCGATGCACAGAGAGGGGGAGGTGATGGCTTGATTGGAGACAGATCAACGCGGTTGTTCGTGGCATGCACGGAGCTGATATTGGTGCCTTCGTGGCGGTTGTTGGCGCGGTCGTGGCTTTCACGGAGGGAGAGGTCGCGACATGCGCGGGCGTGGCTTTGGTGGGCGGATTGTGCTAGGGCACGCAAGGGAGACGGGGAACGCGAGGCGGAGGCACGGACAGGTGGGCAGCGGTCGCACGGGGGCGGAGGCAGGCGGGGTCGCGCGGGGGTGTAAAGTGTGGACGCCCTCCTTACTATCTTAATAGAATAGTATAGATAAGTCCTGCTTCCGCCACTCAAGCTTGAGACCCAGCCTCGTTAAAAAAACACCAATTGAACCGCCACCAATATCAATAAACAAATTCTATGCACATTACTGCGGTGGAAAATCCCCACTCACTAAATGAATAATCGTCATTTATTTCTAGATTATCTGCGGGGAAATATGCTAATTAAACTTTTCGTGGCGAAGAAACCACTGGCAAGTAAACGTTGCAGTCATTTGTCAGAAGCAGTAGTAAAAGTATATAGGATTCCAGCTTAGCTTGCCTTTTCATTTACTAAGCACAGAAAAAACATTGATTAAAGACGGAATTACACGTTGCAGCCGTGCAATGCAGGAAGACCACCCTTTTGGTTTCATGGTTACATGCATGCACGCAGTACAGTACAGGCAGCTGAATCCATCACGTATAGTACGCAAAGCCAGGACCAAACCACGGAAACAAACTTTGAGACAGCACGGGCGAGCGAGCGACAACCTCACAGTCGCACGACGACGTGGGACGCTACTATCCGTTCACCGGCGGGGGCGCGTGTACGTGGAGGAACAGGGAGCCGGCCAGCCGTCTGGGTCGGCGTCGGCCTCGGCATCGTCAGAAGCTCAGCAGGGGCCGGCCTCGACGGGCACGGGCGCCGCCGGCGCCTCGGCGGCGGGCTTCTCGGGCACGATGGCGGCGGCCCCGACCTTGGGCACGGTGACGGTGAGCCTGCCGGCGTCCAAGGCGGCCCTGACGCCGTCGACGGCGGCGTCCTCGGGCAGGTGGAACCTGGCGAGGAAGGTGGCGCGGCTGCGCTCGATGTGGTGGCACCCGTCGCTGCGCTCCTGGCGGCACACGCTGCGCTCGCCGGCGATGACCAGCACGTTGCCCTCGTCCAGCTCCACCGTCACCTCCTCCTTCTTGACGCCCGGCGGGAGCGCGGCGCTGAACACGTAGGCGGCCGCCGTGTCCCGGCTCTCGATGTGGGTGTTGGCGAACGCCGACGTGTCGCTGGCCAGCCACGCGTCGGCGGCCACCGCCGTGCCGAAGATGGTGAACGGGTTCCGCACCCACGAGTCCAGGGCCAGCGTGTCCAGGAGCCTTACCAGAGACATAATCCTCGCGGTGGATTGGATCGGATCGGAGCTTTGCTTTGCTTCTCTAGCTTACTACTTTTACTTGGCAGCCCCAAGCAGGTGCGGCAAGCTAGCCAGGTTTTGGTGTGTCTTCTTGTTATGCTGCTCCTGCTGCTGCTGCTCGGCTGATGTCCTGGCACGGCTATTTATGGGTGCTCTCGATCGGCGGCTAGGCGCCCTCCATCCACGGACCCGTCGGGTGCACGGCTGTACTATAGTGGTGTGAACGGGGCCGATTTGGTAAATTTGCTTGTCGCGTCGCGGACCGATGCGCGATCTGGACTAGAGAGGAGCTCCATGGAAGATGCGGATCGCGCCCGGCGGTTAGCTGCCCTGCCCACGTCGCCGTCCTCCCATCCGATCGATCGGGCACCGACGGGTGCGATCCGCCGCTGGCTCGCCATCGGCCGGCTTGATGACACGTTCGCGTCAGCCGTGTGAACGATGGCCACCCGGCTCCACACCCTACGTGCGATCGCTGTACGGTTTTTGCCGCGACGCTTTGGGACGTGCAACCGACTCGTCGTCGACGTGGCCCGGGCCGTACACATGGCTGGTCCCTGGGCGGTTGTCTTGTTGGTGCCCCCGCAGCCGTACTGTGTGGCGCGCCGGACAGTCTCTAGCGAGTGCTCGCTGCGGCGTCCTTGTCCGGCAGTGAAGGCCGCCGGGCCGACAGCGACCCGTTCACACTCCTTCCCCGGCGGCCCGACCGGTGTCATCTCACGCGCGCGCAGCGACACGTGCGCCCCTCCCTCTCGTCTCCTCTACGTAAGAGTGATGAATCACTGACTGCAACTGTTGTGTGCAGTAGCATTTGCCTTTTTTTTCCTAACCTCATACATGGTTGTAGAATATCGAGCTACCGTGTCCATCGGTTCACCCACGTCAACACATGATCGTCTAAAACACTATTTTATATTATTTTACACAGTAGACTGTATTATTTATATTATTTGTATAGTGAAGTTTGAATATAGGTTCGGAGATAAGTAAGCTACTAGATCTGACCAGACTATTAAGGCGACGACCGATATCGACCGAGCGCCGTTGGTACCACCCGCCTTTTTTACATACTTGATTACCTATTCAATTCAAATTACTTAGATTAGAAAAAAAATCCAAAAAATCCAAATCTGTCGTACAAATAGACCGGAATCTTCCTTTCACATACAATCACCTCTAGATCTCAACTTTCTTTATCGTTCCCACTCTACCATCTCTGTTTAGGATTTAGTGGGTGTTTGGATCCACCCTACTAAACTTTAGTCCCATCACATCAAATATTTGTATGCTATTTAGAAATATTAAATATAGTATAATTATAAAAGTAATTACATAAATGAAGACTAAACGACAAGACGAATCTATTTGTCGGCGTTTCGGACCCGAGGAGTGCTTGGACCGACGAGTAAATTTGCCGTTGCGTGTCCCTGTCCAGATGGGTTGGTGCGAGATGGAATACAAGTGGGGAAATGAGCCTTGTATTATCCTGCACCAGGGTGCTCGTAATAGGGGTTACAAGCGTTACGAGAGCGAGGGCGAGAGAGAGTGTGAGTAGGAGAGAGCGAGGGAGAGAGAGAGAAGGGGTCCGGCCCCTGCTCGTCTTCTCCCGTCCCTTTGTCGTGCGTCTACTCGTCTCTCCTGTCGTGCGTCCGTGTGTTCGTATGCTCGTATGTTCGTTATTTTCTTCTCCCTCTCCCCCTTCGTGGGGCCCTGGACACCCCCTTTTATAGACGTAAGGAGATGCCCAGTTGTACAATGGGGTGTAGCTGGGAGCTAACGTGGCTGGCAGGGAAGTGCCTTGAGCCCTGTACAGATAACAACGTGGCCGTCGGGGGGGGCGTCTCGAGCCCTGTAGAGGTAGTATCGTGGCCGTCGGAGAAGTGCCTTGAGCCCTGTAGCAGTACAGCTGTTGGCGCTGCATGGATCCTGCTGATGTCTCCTTGCTTCCGTAGGGGGCTTGAGAACCACCGACGTCATGGTTGCATGCGGGGAACCATCATTGCCTGTTATCGGGGTAAGCTTGATGGGACACCGGTCTTGTTCCTTCATAGCCTGAGCTAGCTAGGAGTAGGGTAATGATGCATCCCTTGTGGCGCGGTTGATCCGAGCCTAAAGTCGGGCGAGGCGGCGGCTCCTCCGAGGCTGAGGCTAGGGCCGAGGCCCAGGGTCGGGCGAGGATGTGACTCTTCCCGAGGCCGAGGCCGAGGCCGAGCCTTGGGGTCGGGCGAGGCGGAGATCTCCTCCCGAGGGTGAGGCCGAGGCCGAGCCCTAGGGTCGGGCGAGGCGGAGCTTCCTGTTGCGCCCGAGGCTTAACTTGACCGTTGTCGGTTTCGCCCGGGTGGTTGGCACAGCAGCCGGAGCGAGGCGGGCGACGCTATTTTCCTGTCAGATCGGTCAGTGAAAGGGCGATGTGACTGCGGTCACTTCGACCTTGCCGATTGAGGCGCGTGTGTCAGGATAAGGTGTCAGGCGATTCCAGCATTAAATGCGCATGCACCTCGGTCGGCTGGTCAGGCGATTTGGCCAAGGTCACTTGCACGACAAGGCTGGCCTTTGGCTGAGCCGAGGGCGTGCTCACTGCCTGAGGAGACCCTCGGGCGAGACGTGAACTCGTCTGGGACCACTATTCCGCCCGAGGCCGGGCTCGGGCGAGGCAAGACCGTGTCCCTTGGTAGACGAAGCTTTGACTTTGACCCGAGCCGTAAGCCTTTATGGTTTGCTCTGAAGGTGTTTACCGGTCGTGATTAGGAGTGTTGGGGGTACCCCTAATTAAGGTACCCGACACTATTAAACCTAATTACTCCATGATTCGCTAATGTGTTGTTGTAGTAAACATATGCTACTTATGAATTAATAATGGTTAAAAATTATGTCTTGTTGTTATCTATGTAATTTTTTTAATTAGGCTATATTTAATATTCGTGTTTGATATTTAAACATCCGATACGACGCAAATTAAACTTTAGTCAAGGAAACCAAACACCATCTTAGGGTCTTCTAAACTTCCGTTTCGATATGGATTTGAAGTGGAGTTCCAACTTCAAAACTATCACGGACTTGCTCAACGAGCAATCTTCGCAAACGTCTCGAGATCCCTGTTGGCGCTAGACAAGTTTTCTTTCGACGGTTTTCATGGTTCACCATCAGTGAGAGAAGGCCCTACTCGCTCCCATGGTTGCAGCAGTTATTGCCGGCCCGCTTTTGGCCATATCAACTGCTGTGCCTCCCCCCCGCGGCTGACTGACCCATGACCGCTGCTCTTAATTAGCACTATTGGGTCATGCGTGGGCCGCCTCGAGTCATGGCGCTGGTTCCGCAGTCGAGAAGGTGCAGCATTGGCGCAGGTGGCAGTGCTGTTTTCTTGCACGTAGTGATCGTGGCCGGTTACATGATATGTGGGACCGAGCCTCCGTGCTTGTCCACCGGATGTGGCGAAGCCGAAAGGGTGTGCACCCATGGTGCGGTTGCCTGCTCCCTTCACGGCGGTCCGTCCTTCCGTCCGCTGGTTTCGGTGAAGATGAGGAACGCTTATAACCGCAGGGCGGTTTCATGCCTTGCGTACGGTGGTTTGCCTCCTTCGCGTTTCGGGTCAGTCCTCACGACGTGTGGGACCCAGCCCTCATGTCCCAAGGTGGGAATCCTGGAGCACGTCGGTGGAGACTTGGCCCGTGACGCTTGGGGGGTGCGAGCGGGTAGGTCTGCCTATAAAAGGGGATCGATCCCCCAGGCAGTGGCCATGCCTTCGCACTCCCCTCATGCATTGCGCCCTTCCACCTTTCGAGCCCCCAGATGGGGCGCACCGGTGTCGCCTTGCTCCTGCTGTCATCGGAGGAGCGTGGCCTCGTGGAGATTGGCGCTCTTCAGCCATCGCTCGGCTTCAAGGATTTTCGTCATGCAGCCCGGTTGCATTCCCTCACCAATGGTCAGTTTGGTGGGGAGAAGCAAGCCGGGCTGCGGCCTCCGCCCCGCCCTTAGCTTCAAGGATCTTCGTCATCCGGGCTGAGGCGAAGGAGCGCACCGAGCTAGGCTCGGCCTCTCGCGTGGGCTAGTGACCCGCTTCTTCCTCCAGCATTCGGAGGGGAAGGGCATCCTCTAGCCCCGCGGGGGTGACGTCCTCCAGCCATGTGGGGGAAGGCGAACTGCCGCTCCCTGGCCAGGGTGCAGCTTTCCGTCCTCTTCCCGGGTGGTGGTCGTGCCACGCACGGGCCGACCACGCCCAGGTCCTCCTTGCACCGTCGGCTGCACCGGGGTGTCGCTCAACACGTCGTACGCCGCGAGGGCGGTACTCATGTTCTGGGTTGGCCTCGGCGAGGACGGGAGTGAGGACCTGCCGGTGTGCTTTGGAGCGACCGCTGTTCGCCGGCGTGGTGTTGGAAGGCAGATGGCCACTGTCGTCGGTGCTGAGGTGGTGGCAGCCAGAGGAGGTTGTCTCTGCCGACGAGATCGTCAGCGCCACCTGCGGCCGGACCTCCGACTCTTCGGCCTTAACGGCTTGTCCTCGCTCCTCGTGTGGGGACGTGGGCGAGGGCCTTTTCACAGCAACGTCTGTCCTGAGGTCATCGCTGCTGCTATTTAGCCGCCCGAGGCGGAGGTCGTAGTCGCTGCTGCTGTAGAGGTCGTCGGCGAGCCGCTTGGAGTTTGTTATCCCGCGGGCCCCCTGGTGTGGAGGTTGTTCATACCCGCGGGATTGGAACCGGAGTCCCGTTTGTAGGGGGAATATACTGGGTTTTTGCCTGAGCAAAATGTAACTGCTTCAAGGACTTAGACATTTGTCGTAGGCCGGGAGAACCGCCGAGGGTCCTGCCGACGTCTAAGTCTATGTAGCATAGTTACCCCAAGCATATGTATTTGTTCTTTGTGGCTGTCGAGGCCTGAACATTTGGGTATTCGAGTATAAAGCTGTGTTTCTTCCTCATTTCGAGCACTAGGACTTGCCTGTCGGTGGCCAAACCACTTAATCGAGTGTGAGTTGCCTTGCACGGAAGGTGACGAGTGAGGTATCCATATCCTGGAGGCGTAGGAGTCCCTCGGCTCGGTCGGCCTTGCCACTTAAAGCCTCTCTTGCTCGGTTTAAGAACCTTTGGCTGCTCTGTGATGAGCCAAAGCTGAAGGCAGCGGTGGCGTGGATAGAGGCGATGTCGGCTCGAACATAGGCTTTCTCGACGTAGGAGCAGGTGGCTTCCCAGGCTGAGGAGGTGCAACAGCGGCAGCTAGGGTTTGGCCAGATCACCCGCGAGCAGGACCAATCCCGGAGCCAAGCCGCCGAAGCCGTGAGCCGGGCTGAGATCCTCGGGGGACAGCTGGCTGGGGCTTCGGAGCGGCTGGCCGAGGCGCCGGCTCGCATCACCGTCTGAGGCTGGGCCAGATTCCGCCGAGGGTGGAAACGACGCCGAGGGTGCTGCTCCTCCCCTGCTGATGTTTGAGCCTGCATGAACAGTTCGTCTGAAGTATGCGTATGTTTTTTGCGGCCACCGAGGCCTAAACATATTTAGCGTTCAGATTATAAAGCTGTGTTTTCTTTCCTCTTATTTCGAGCATTTAGGACTTGTTCGTCGGCAGCAGAATCGCATTATCCGAGCGAGAGTTACTTTTCGTGGATGGTGATGAGTGAGGTATTCGTATCCCAGAGGTGTAGGAGTCCCTCGGCTCGGTCGGCCTTACCACTTACGTGCTCTCTCACCCGTTCGTAGGATTCTGCTATCAATATAGTCAAAAATGCACGAAAGACGTTTTCTACCCGAGCGTTAGGACTTGTTCGGTAGCAGGATCGCTTATCTGAGCGTGAGTTACTTTTCGCGGAAGGTGATGAGTGAGGTATCCGTATCCCTGAGGCGTAGGAGTCCCTCGGCTCGGTCGGCCTTGCCGCTTAAGGTCTCTCCCGCTTGTTTTCAGGATTCCGTTATCGATATAGTCGGAAGGCACGTGAGTTGTTTCGGTAGAAAACTTTTCTTGGTAGAAAACTTTTCCGAAGAAAATTTTGATGCAGAGGGGGCTCCCCCCTTCTAGCCCCCGAGGGAGGGTTGGGCTTTGCCGAGGCAAGGCTGACCCTTCCGTGACGGTTAGACTTTATTTACGTATGCAAAGAAAACGAGGAATATGAACGACTTGAAACATTTTAAGGGAAGAAGCGACGTAGCTGTTCGATGTTCCAAGCGTTGCTGTAGACCTCGCCTTGATCGTTGGCCAGCTTGTATGTCTCGGGCTTCAGAATTTTGGCGATGATGAACGGCCCCTCCCAGGGAGGAGTAAGCTTGTGGTGCCCTCGGATGTCTTGTCACAGCCGAAGCACCAAGTCTCCCACTTGGGAGCCTCGGGGCCAAACCCTTCGGGCGTGGTAGCGTCGTAGAGACTACTGATACCGCGCCGAGTGTAGTAAGGCCACGTCCCGAGCCTCTTCCAGCTGGTCCAAGGAATCTTCTCGGCTGGTCTGGTTGCCTCGGTCGTCGTACGCCTTTGTCCTCGGGGAACCGTATTCCAAGTCCATGGGTAAGATAGCCTCGGCCCCATAGACTAGGAAAAATGGTGTGAAGCCCGTGGCCCGGCTCGGCGTCGTCCTCAGACTCTAGACCACCGAGGGTAGCTCTTTCATCCACCGCTTGCCAAACTTGTTGAGGTTGTTGTAGATCCTTGGTTTTAGTCCCTACAAAATCATACCGTTGGCACGCTCCACCTGCCCATTCGTCATGGGGTGAGCTATGGCGGCCCAGTCCACATGGATGTGGTGGTCCTCGCAGAAGTCCAGGAACTTTTTTCCGGTGAACTGCGTGCCATTGTCGGTGATGATGGAGTTCGGGACCCCAAAGCAATGGATGATATTGGTGAAGAACGCCACCGCCTGCTCGGACCTGATGCTGGTTAAGGGTCGGACCTCAATCCATTTGGAGAATTTGTCTATGGCGACCAGCAGGTGCGTGAAGCCCCCGGGTGCCTTCTGCAAGGGACCGACGAGGTCCAGACCCCACACAGCAAATGACCAAGTGATAGGTATCGTCTGTAGTGCCTGAGCGGGCAGGTGCGTCCGTCGCGCGTAGAATTGACACCCGCGGCAGGAGCGTACAATCCTAGTGGCGTCGGCCACTGCGGTTGGCCAGTAGAAACCTTGTCGGAAAGCGTTTCCCACGAGGGCTCGAGGTGCTGCATGGTGACCACAAGCCCTCGAGTGTATTTCTTGTAACAGCTCTTGTCCCTGGGCGATGGAGATGCATCGCTGGAGGATGCCCGAGGGACTGCGGTGATAGAGCTCCTTTTCATCACCCAGCAAAACGAACGACTTGGCGTCCCGAGCCAGTCGCCGAGCTTCGGCCTTGTCGAGGGGCAGCTCTCCTCGAAGGAGATATTCCAGGTACGGGGTATGCCAGTTCGGGTTTGGCGTGACCCCATTCCGCTCTCCCTCGACGCGAAGGGCTCACCCTCGGCGGCCGAGGGCACCTCGGGCTTGGCCGAGGCTTCCTCGGGCTTGGCCGAGGGTATCTCGGGCGTGTCGTCGATCTTGACGGAGGGTTGATGTATATCCCTAGAGAAGACGTCCGGGGGAACCGTTGTCTGCCCCGAGGCTATTTTAGCTAGCTCATCCGCAGTCTCGTTGTATCGTCGAGCGACGTGGTTGAGTTCCAGCCCGTATAACTTGTCCTCCAGGCGCCGAACTTCGTCGCAGTAGGCCTCCATCTTCCGATCGTAGCAGTGGGAGTTCTTCATGACTTGGTCAATGACAAGCTGCGAGTCGCCACGAGCATCGAGGCGCCGAACCCCTAGCTCGACAGCGATGCGCAGCCTGTTAACCAATGCTTCGTACTCGGCCACGTTGTTTGACGCCGGAAAATGAAGGTGGATCACGTAGCGAAGATGTTTTCCGAGGGGTGAGATGAAGAGCAAGCCCGCGCCTGCTCTGGTTTTCATCAGCGACCCGTCGAAGTACATGGTCCAAAGCTCGGGCTGTATTGGAGTCGCCGGTAACTGGGTGTCAGTCCACTCAGCCAGGAAGTCGGCCAAGACTTGGGATTTTATGGCCTTCCGAGGGGCGAATGAAAGTGTTTCACCCATGAGTTCCATTGCCCATTTCGCTATCCCACCCGAGGCCTCTCGGGACTGGATGATCTCTCCCAGGGGAAAGGATGACACCACAGTCACCGGGTGAGAATCGAAGTAGTGTCGCAGCTTCCGCCGCGTCAGAATCACTACGTACAGCAGCTTCTGGATCTGCGGGTAGCGGACTTTGGTCTCGGATAGCACTTCGCTGATGAAGTAGACTGGCCTCTGGACGAGCAGTGCATGCCCTTCTTCTCGTCTCTCGACTACGACCGCGGCGCTGACCACCTGAGTGGTTGCGGCTACGTAGATCAAGAGGGCTTCTCCCGCAGCGGGGGGCACCAAGATGGGTGCATTTGTAAGGAGTGCCTTTAAGTTTCCGAGGGCTTCCTCGGCCTCGGGGGGTCCAAGTGAAGCGCTCGGACTTCCTTAAGATGCGGTACAGGGGCAATCCTTTTTCGCGAAGGCGTGAGATGAAACGGCTCAGAGCCGCAAGGCATCCCATGACCCTTTGTACTCCTTTCAAATCTTTTATTGGTCCCATGTTGGTGATGGCCGCGATTTTCTCCGGGTTGGCCTCTATGCCCCGCTCGGAGACGATGAACCCTAGGAGCATGCCTCGGGGGACTCCAAAGACACACTTCTCGGGGTTGAGTTTCACGCCTTTCGCTCTCAGACACTTGAATGTCGTTTCAAGGGCAGAGAGGAGGTCGGAGGCTTTCTTCATCTTGACAATGATGTCATCGACGTAAGCCTCGATCGTTCTGCCGATGTGTTGTCCGAACACATGGTTCATGCACCTCTGGTTGGTGGCGCCTGCATTCCTCAAACCAAATGACATTGCAGTGTAACAATACATGCCAAAAGGTGTGATAAAAGAAGTCACGAGCTGGTCGGACTCTTTCATCTTGATTTGGTGATAGCCTGAGTAGGCATCAAGGAATGACAGGGTTTCGCACCCAGCAGTGGAGTCCACAATTTGATCGATGCGAGGCAGAGGGTAGGGAACCTTCGGACATGCTTTGTTTAGACCAGTGTAGTCTACGCACATCCTCCATTTCTCATCCTTTTTCCTTACAAGAATAGGGTTAGCTAACCATTCGGGATGGAATACCTCTTTGATGAACCCTGCCGCGAGTAGCTTGTGGATCTCCTCGCCTATGGCCCTGCGCTTTTCTTCATCAAAGCGGCGCAGGGTCTGCTTCATGGGTCGGGCTCCAGCTTTGATGTCCAGTGAGTGCTCGGCGACATCCCTTGGTATGCCTGGCATGTCCGAGGGACTCCACACAAAAACTTCGGCGTTTGCGCGAAGAAAGTCGACGAGCACTGCTTCCTATTTGGGGTCGAGCTTGGAGCCGATCCGGACTTTCTTGCTGGCGTCATTGCTGGGGTCGAGAGAGACGGACTTAACCGCCTCGACTGGTTCGAAGTTGCCGGCGTGCCGCTTCGTGTCGGGCGCCTCCTTGGAGAGGCGTTCCAGGTCGGCGATGAGGGCCTCGGACTCGGCGAGGGCCTCAGCGTACTCCACGCATTCCACGTCGCATTCGTATGCATGGAGGTACGTGGATCCGACGGTGATGATCCCGTTGGGGCCTGGCATCTTGAGCTTGAGGTAGGTGTAGTTGGGGACGGCCATGAACTTGGCGTAGCACGGCCTTCCCAACACTGCGTGGTAGGTCCCTCGGAACCTGACCACCTCGAAGGTGAGGGTTTCCTTTCGGAAGTTGCAGGGAGTTCCGAGGCAGACGGGCAAGTCAATCCGCCCGAGGGGCAGGATACGCTTTCCGGGTGCGATCTCGTGGAAGGGTGACGCACCGGCCTGGACCTCGGACCGATCAACCCCCAAGAGTTCCAGGGTCTCGGTGTAGATGATGTTGAGGCTACTGCCTCCGTCCATGAGGACCTTGGAGAGCCTAGCGTTGCCGATGACCGGATCGACGACGAGCGGGTACCATCCTGGGCTTGGCACAAAGTCGGGGTGGTCGCCTTGGTCGAAGGTGATAGGCTTGTCGGACCAGTCTAAGTAGACTGGCGCTGCCACCTTTACCGAGCAGACCTCCCGGCGCTCTTGCTTGCGATGCCGAGCCGAGGTGTTCGCCACCTGCCCGCCGTAAATCATGAAGCAGTTGTGGATTTCCAGGAACTCCTCTTCCTTGTCGCCCTCCTTCTTGTTGTTGCCTTGGCCCTTGCCATCTTCCGCCGAGGGCCCGGCCTTGTGGAAGTAGCGCCGGAGCATGACACATTCTTCAAGGGTGTGCTTGACGGGACCCTGGTGATAGGGGCACGGCTCCTTGAGCATCTTGTCGAACGCGTCGGTCCCTCCAGGAGGCTTCCGAGGGTTCCTGTGCTCGGCAGTAGCGACGAGATTCGCGTTGGCGGTGTTGCGCTTTGCTTGCGCCTTCTTCTTGGCCTTCTTCTTTGCGCCACGCTGGGCGGACACCTCGGGGGCGTCTTCCTTCGGCTCCCCCTGAGGCTGCTTGTCTTTCCGGAAGATGGCCTCGACCGCCTCCTGACCCGAGCCGAACTTGGTGGCGACGTCCATCAATTCGCTCGCCTTGGTGGGAGTCTTGCTCCCCAGTTTGCTCACCAGGTCTCGACAAGTGGTGCTGGCGAGGAAAGCTCCGATGACGTCCGAGTCGGTGATGTTAGGCAGCTCGGTGCGCTGCTTCGAAAACCGCCGGATGTACTCTCGGAGGGATTCCCTAAGCTGCTGGCGGTAGCTTCGGAGATCCCATGAGTTCCCAGGGCGCACGTCCGTGCCCTGGAAATTTCCCGCGAAAGCCTTGACCAGGTCGTCCCAGTCGGAGATCTACGCAGGAGGCAAATGCTCCAACCAGGCCCGGGCGGCGTCGGAGAGGAAAAGGGGAAGATTGCGGATGATGAGGTTGTCATCGTCCGCCCCTCCCAACTGGCATGCCAGTATGTAGTCCGCGAGCCACAACTCCGGCCTCGTCTCCCTTGAGTACTTGGTGATGGTAGTCCGGGCTCGGAAACGGGTGGGGAACGGCACTCGTCGTATGGCCCGGCTGAAGACTCGTGGACCGGGTGGCTCGGGCGAGGGACTCCGATCCTCCTCGCTGTCGCAGCGTCCCCCGCGCCTAGGATGGTAGCCTCGGCGCACCTTCTCCTCGAGGCAGGCTCGATGGTCGCGATGGTGATGCTCGTTGTCGGGGCAATCCCGGGTGGCGGGTGAGTCGTCCCGCGTGCACTCGGGATGGACTGAGGCCTCCCGCATGCGTCGGGAGGACGCCACATGATGCTCCGAGGGGTCAGCTCACCTTCGGGAGGCGGAGCTCTCGGCTCATCGAACTGCGGCACCTTCTAGGAGATCCTTGAGTTCGCCCTGGATACGCCATCCCTCGGTGGTGGATGGCTCCGGCATAGTTTGAAGTAGAATCGCCGCTGCAGCTAGGTCCTAGCCAGACCCGCTGACGGCCGGGGGCAGCGCTGCCCCTGGCATTGTCGACGATGCGGCGCTGGACGTCCCGAGCCCGATGACGGGCTCCTCCGGCGAGTGTTCGGCCTGCCCACTCCTGCTCGATGTTCTCCCGGAGCTGCACAAGCCGCCCTGCTTCCTCGTCGACCTTGGCCTGCATCTCGTGGATTTGCTTGAGCTGTGTGTCCTGACCCCCCGTAGGGACTGGGGACCACAGCTAGCTCCCGCGGGATGTCAACGCGAGATGCGGGCCCAGGGGGATCGTCAACCTCTGGCATACTGAGGTGGTTGCCTTCGTCGTGATCTCCCTGATCGACGTGGAAACATTCGCGACTTGGGCCACAACCCTCGTCGTCAAGGCTATGGCTATCATCAGAGCAACCGGAGAGGCAGTAGTCACATGCGGTCATGAAGTCCCGCATGGCACCGGGATCACCGAGGCTAGAGAAATCCCAAACAAAGTCGGGGTCGTCCTCTTCCTCAGAACCCGCCGGTCCAGAGGTTGAGACGGCTGTCAGTCGGTCCCATGTTGACCACATATGGTACCCCGGAAGGTTTGGATACGCCCTTGCGAAAGCGCTCACCGTAGCGGGGTCGCTAGGTGGATCGAAACTAAATCGAAAGGGAACAGGGTGGAATACAGACGGTACCTCTTGGTCGATGAACGGTGGTGAAGTCGTGTCGGGGACGGAACACACCATCATCTCAGGTACGAGGGTGACGCCCAGCAGGTCCTTTGCGAGGGTGCCGGCGTCGTCAGTCCGCTTGGGGTTGGCACGTTGCAGGGAAGCGGCGCTCGTCATTGTCTCAGGCACGAGGACAACACCCGACATGTCCCCCGGAGGAGTGCCGACATTGTCGGCTCGCTCTGGTTCGACAGCCGATAAGGTGTCGCCTCCTGCGTGGCCACGGTTGCCCCGTCTCCGCCTCCTCCGGTGAGGAGGGTGGCGGGGACGACCGGGATGTTCCTCTTCCGCCGTGGGGAGATGCCGTCGCCGAGTTCGCCGCCGCCAGGTGAGTCGAAGACCGTCGTTGTCGTCGTGCCGCGAGGGGAGGAGTACTATGTCGTAGCTATCGTCGAGGGACATGAACTCGAGGCTCCCGAAGCGGAGCACCGTCCTGGGCTGAAGAGGTTGCTGAAGACTCCCCATCTGGAACTCAACGGGAAAACGATTGTTAAAACGCAGCAGGCCCCTACCTAGCGCGCCAACTGTCGGCGTTTCGGACCCGGGGGGTCCTTGGACCGACGAGTAAATTTGTCGCTGCGTGTCCCTGCCCAGATGGGTTGGTGCGAGATGGAACACAAGTGGGGGAATGAGCCTTGTATTATCCTACACCAAGGTGCTCGTAGTAGGGGTTACAAGCGTTACGAGAGAGCGAGGGCGAGAGAGAGAGCGAGTAGGAGAGAGCGAGGGAGAGAGAGAGAAGGGGTCCGACCCATGCTCGTCTTCTCCCGTCCCTTTGTCGTGCGTCTACTCATCTCTCCTGCCGTGCGTCCGTGTGTTCGTATGCTCTTATGTTCGTTCTTTTCTTCTCCCTCTCCCCCTTCGTGGGGCCCTGGACAGCTCCTTTTATAGACATAAGGAGATGTCCAGCTGTACAATGGGGTGTAGCTGGGAGCTAACGTGGCTGGCAGGGAAGTGCCCTGAGCCCTGTACAGATAACAACGTGGCCGTCGGGGGGGGGGGGGGCGTCTCGAGCCCTGTAGAGGTAATATCTTGGCCATCGGAGAAGTGCCTTGAGCCCTGTAGCAGTACAGCTGTTGGCGCTGCATGGATCCTACTGACGTCTCCTTGCTTCCGTAGGGGGCTTGAGAACCACCGACGTCATGGTTGCATGTGGGGAACCATCATTGCCTATTACCGAGGTAAGCTTGATGGGATGCCGGTCTTGTTCCTTCGTAGCCTGAGCTAGCTAGGAGTAGGGTAATGATGCATCCCTTGTGGCGCGGTTGATCCGAGCCTGAAGTCGGGCGAGGCGGCGGCTCCTCCGAGGCCGAGGCTGGGGCCGAGGCCCAGGGTTGGGCGAGGATGTGACTCTTCCCGAGGCTAAGGCCAAGACCGAGCCCTAGGGTCGGGCGAGGCAGAGATCTCCTCCCGAGGCTGAGGCCGAGGCCGAGCCCTGGGGTCGGGCGAGGCGGAGCTTCCTGTTGCGCCCGAGGCTTAACTTGAACGTTGTCGGTTTCGCCCGGGTGGTTGGCACAGCAGCTGGAGCGGGGAGGGCGGCACTGTTTTCCTGTCAGATCGGTCAGTGAAAGGGCGATGTGACTGCGGTCACTTCGACCTTGCTGACTGAGGCGCGTGTGTCAGGATAAGGTGTCAGGCGATCCCAGCATTAAATGCGCATGCACCTCGGTGGGCTGGTCAGGCGATTCGGCCAAGGTCGCTTGCACGACAAGGCTAGCCTTTGGCTGAGCCGAGGGCGTGCTCACTGCCTGAGGAGACCCTCGGGCGAGACGTGAACTCGTCCGGGAACACTGTTTCGCCCGAGGCCGGGCTCGGGCGAGGCGAGACCGCGTCCCTTGGTAGACGAAGCTTTGACTTTGACCCGAGCCGTAATCCTTTATGGTTTGCTCTGAAGGTGTTTACCGGTCGTGATTAGGAGTGTTGGGGGTACCCCTAATTACGGTACCCGACACTATTAAACCTAATTACTCCATGATTCGCCAATGTGTTGTTGTAGTAAACATATGCTACTTATGAATTAATAATGGTTAAAAATTATGTCTTGTTGTTATCTATGTAATTTTTTTAATTAGGCTATATTTAATATTCGTGTTTGATATTTAAACATCCGATACGACGCAAATTAAACTTTAGTCAAGGAAACCAAACACCATCTTAGGGTCTTCAGAACTTCCGTTTCGATATGGATTTGAAGTGGAGTTCCAACTTCAAAACTATCACGGACTTGCTCAACGAGCAATCTTCGATTTGGATTTGTTGGTGCTAGACATGTTTTCTTTCGACGGTTTCCTCGTTCACCATTAGTGGGAGAAGGCCCTACTTGCTTGCTCCCATGGCCTAACACCTCAACACCTCTTTCCTTACCCATATCCTCTTCGTCTTCTATATATTTACCAACCAAATGTTGATGTCCGTCCTTATACTACAGAACCTCGAACCACTGAAGCTCGTTGTGCCCTTTCACTTATCCACACACGTGTATCCATACGCTCATCCTCAGTATGGCTCGTACGATGTTCTTCCTCCATATGCTCCTCCTTATTGTGCTCCCCGTACGTGTTCCTCTCACATATGGAGCCTTTGTCCCTTCTCATGCTCTCTCGGGCACTGTAGTGCGACCAAGCAGCCATAGCGATGCGGCCTCAATGAGCGTAGCGGCAAGGGACATGGACAGAAGAAGGGCATAGCGAAGAGGCAATACAAGGCTAGTGAGAAGTTAAATTATGTAAAATTGTATGAGTGGACCAAAACACCGACGACAACATGATGAGGATACAGGGAATGATCTACATGTTGGCCGTTAAACAATTGTCTGAACAATTAAAACTAGATGACCAAGGAAACGAGGAAACCGGCGAGGTGGTCGAGGTGTAGTTTTTGTATATGAGCTTTGTAGTTTTATTTGTTTTAAAAATTGTTGCATTTTATTAACTTTGTTTAATTTATGTAGTCTTTTTTTTTGTAAGGAGCTATGTTTTTTATATATTATTTTTTAAAATTTATTTAAATTAAAAATCATTTTATGTTGTATATAGGTGTCTGAAGCAAAAGATGGCGTGACGCTGATGTGACTGGAAAGTTGCGTTAGATAAGAACGGGTAGGTATAAATCGGTCGAAAATGAGGGTGACGGTAGGCACAAACTCGGTGCATTGGATCCCCGCCCAAGAATCTCAGACATTATCGGCGCAAATCTCAGACTCAGTCTGATTAAACTAGCTAGGAGCGGTTGGTGAGTTCTTGTTAGGCAAGAGGCGATCGAGGGCGCATGGTACGACGGCCGCTCATAAGCTTGAGCACCACGCACGCCACGCATCTAGTTTTTTCAAACCGTGCTGTTTACTCTCTGCGTACAGCGTACGTACGTACGCCCGGCCAGAAGATCATTTGCACATGCCCGCGGGAAATAAAGAAAAACGTCGCGAATCACTTCGGCACATGGCGTTCTTCGTTCGTCCCTTTGTATCGACGGAGACCATATGGCTAGTCCAGCTCCAGCCTAATATCAACGTACCTTTCTAGCCTAACCACTGACAGCGCAACTGACTACGCATACACGCGCAACTGACTACGCATACACTACCATAAACGGTTTCTTTGCCGATTGTCTGAAGCACTCAGCAAATCTTGGAAAACACTCGGCAAAAAGATATTTACCGAATGTCACGGTTTCTTTGACGATTGTCTGAAGCACTCAGTAAATCTTAGAAAGCACTCGACAAAAAGATATTTACCGAATGTCAGTCGATAACACTCGGTAAAAAGATCTTTGCCGAATGTCAGTCGATACCGAGTGTCCTATTCTCAATAAATGGAGTCATTGTCGAAAGTGTAACTTTGATAAATACGTCACTCGATAAAGCGTCGAGCACTCGGTAAAATGTCGAGCACTCGGTAAAGAGCGGAATTTCGATAGTGACAGAAGGACTGACTCCACGTACGTGTACGTCTCCTGACGCCGAAACGTCCATGATTTAAAACGAGAAACGACAGCGAGAGGGACGCAGCGCAGCTAGCCATTCAAATGGGTTCAGAGGTGCGGCCGTGGGGGGTGTTTGTTAGGTTTGAGAGCCCCGTTTTTTTCCCCACCGCCGCCGCGCCGCTGTCCGATCCCGTGATCCGACGGCACGTACCGGTCGACGTACGCCGCGCGGTTGTTTTCGCGTGGCGTCAGCGGATGCGCGCCGGACCCAATGGTGACACTGGAGTCGCAACAAATTAAGCCCGCAGATTCTCCGTGCCGGGGGAGAAGAGGACGGACCGCCCTCCGCCACGCAAAAACGTGGAGGGCCAGCGCACACGGACGATCGTTGGCCACACGGAAGGACCGTGCCGTCCCCCGTCCCGTGAGAGGAGGAGGTGCCGGTCATCGGAAGCCAGTGCAAGTTTTCTCCCCTCGCTGATTAATGCGGCGGAGCTCCATTAATGACGGGGATTTGTCTTTTTGACTTTGTTCTTTTTTTTTTGTTTATCGCTTGGCTGTGGCTTGCTCCGAAGAATGCACGGTGACCATTAGCCCGGGAGATCGTCGACGCTGCCGTTCACAGATCAATTTTTGACAGTACGTGCCTCAGTACTCCGGTCGATGTGGAGTTTAATCAAGTTCTTTTTTCTTCTTCTTCTTCCGGGAGATCGTCGACGCTGCCGTTCACAGATCAATTTTTGACAGTACGTGCCTCAGTACTCCGGTCGATGTGGAGTTTAATCAAGTTCTTTTTTCTTCTTCTTCTTCCGGGAGATCGTCGACGCTGCCGTTCACAGATCAATTTTTGACAGTACGTGCCTCAGTACTCCGGTCGATGTGGAGTTTAATCAAGTTCTTTTTTCTTCTTCTTCTTCCGAATCTGACTCTATCTCATGAAAACCACATGAAGAGATGTATGCGTAGTTACACGTACGTCTTATTGTTTTTTTACAAGAATCCTTTGATGCTAATACAATATTATACTACCTCCGTTTTTATATATATGACGCTATACAATTCAACTTTTTACTGGCCGACGTCAAATAAAAATGAAAATAAAAATGAACGGAGAGGAAGTATTTCGATCCAAATCTTTTTTTATTTAATTTATTTAAATAGATTATAGATCCGTATCAAATGTTATATAGTGTATTAATGTTAATCTCTCATGAGGTTTTGACACTCAGTTTAAATAGACAAACTATTTACGTATCTATTTATCTATTGACAAATCGAGAGAAGCTAGTTGCAAATGGGTTTTCTTTAAGTTGAAGGCTTCGATTTTGGAGAGACCGTTACACCACTTGCAAGATTTGAAGTCGGTCTTATCCTTCTTGTATATGCATCCAATCATAACATAGAACTTCATCAAATATATGTAAAAAGTGCAGTTTTAAATGGCTCCATTCATGGACTAGTCTATGTTGACTAACCTTTTAGGTTTAAAGATATCGTAGATATTCTAATCATGTTTATAGGTTGTCAAAGTCATTATATAGGCTCAAGCAAGCTCAAAGGGCATGATATGAGTGCATATGGGAATTCTTCG
This sequence comes from Zea luxurians, assembly GCA_029449295.1. Lineage (NCBI taxonomy): Eukaryota > Viridiplantae > Streptophyta > Magnoliopsida > Poales > Poaceae > Zea > Zea luxurians. The sequence continues at coordinate 51,522 of JAOPSE010001615.1, forward strand.
TTGAGAAGGACTTCAAAATTGGGACAACCAATACCACACTATTCACCATGAAGTTTAATGGGGATATCTTCATTTGTCGAGTAATATATTGATGGCATCATATTTGGCTCAATAAATGAAGAATATTGCAAAGAGTTTGGCAACTTGATGTCGAAGAAGGTTGAGATGATAATGATTGGAGATATTACATTATTCCTGGTTTTCAACTCAGGAAAATGAGAGAAGGGAATTTCATATCCTAAGAAAAGTATATCAAGGATCTTCTCGAGAGGTTGAATATGGATACATGTAAGCCAAACAAGATTCCAATGCATCTTGATATAGATGAGGGAGATGAACTAGTTGTTCAAATTCTCTACTGTTCTACGGTTGGTAGTTTGACTCGACATCATGTTTAGTGTGTACGTGTGTGTTAGATTCAAGCCGATCTTAAGGGGGGTCACTTAGTTGATGTTAAAAGAATCCTTGGGTACTTAAGCACACACCAAGCATTGGCCTTTGTTATTTCAAAGGAGCTAGTTTTCAACTCATTGGCTATTCTGATAAGGATTATGCAGCCGATAAATTAATAAGAAAAGCACATATAAAGGGTGTCGTATGCTTGGTAAGTCACTAGTTTCTTGGACCCCCTAAAAGACAAAATAGTGTTGTCTTGTCCACCATGCCGAGGCAGAGTACATCATTGTGGGTGCTTGTTGTTCTCAAATCCTTTATATGAAGCAAACCTTTCTAGGCTATAGTGTAGTTCTAGGAAATGCATCTCTTTTGTGTAAAAACGAGTATGCCATAAGACTTGCTAATAACTCGAATCAACACTTCCACACCAAATGCATAGATATTTGTCATCACTTATTTAGAGATCATGTAGCCAAAGGTAACATATTGCTAGAAGGTGTGGAGAGGGAAGACCAATTGGCAACACATCCATAAAGTAGAAATATATCCTTCACCTCCATAAACCAGGAATATATCCTTGATTCTTCACAAGTATTTTTGAATATTCTTTATAGCCACCTAGTGAGCTTCACCGGTTTTAAATTGCTACATACTCGTCAATATTTGTGAAAATAGTTTTTTCGTTCTAATTTTCATCTAGTTTTGCAACGCCGTATTTATCATAACTCACGAGCTATATACCATGATAATCAGTTTTAGATGCAAATAAATTTCTACTCAAAGCCAACACTTCATTTTTTGCATAGTGTGTTGTTTTCGTTTGTTAAATGTCTAAATATAATCTACATGATATTTAAACAAATTGAGTCATTTTCTTTAAATTTGTACCAAAAAAATTTACTTATCACCTATAAAATTCCGATAATTCAATTTATCGCTAACTTCTGCTATTTTTTTATTATCAATAAGGTGAACTGAAGCCCTCAGCACTCATTCTCGTATAGAGTGATTTTTTGGTCCAGATCTTATCTTCAAATATGCACGTGTAAAATTAATGAAAATATAAAGCTACTTCTATTCGAACTTCTAGGACTAACTGAAAGTCGCCTAGAGGGGGTGGATAGACGGAATCTGAAAATTATAAACTTAAGCACACACTACAAGTCGGGGTTAGCGTTATAATTAAATCCGAGTCCGAATGAGAGGGAAAACAAATCAACCAGGAAATAAAGCGGATGAACACGATGATTTGTTTTACCGAGGTTCGGTTCTAAAGAACTTAATCCCCGTTGAGGTGGTCACAAAGATCGGGTCTCTTTCAATCCTTTCCCTCTCTCAAACGGTCACTTAGACCGAGTGAGCTTTCTCCTTAATCAAACGGGTCACTTAGACCCCGCAAAGGACCACCACACACTTGGTGTCTCTTGCTTTGATTATAAATCACTTGAGAATAAGAATGGGAGAAGAAGAAAGCACAATTGCAAACACCAAGCGACAAGAGTGACAAATAACACACGGATCACTCTCTCTCTCTCTCAAGTCACTAATCACTAATGATCACTTGTCTCAATTGTGGAACTTGGAGAGATTGGAAGCTTTGATTGTGTCTTTGAATAGATTGCTAGATCTTGTATTGAATGTGAAGGATTGGAGTGCTTGGGTGTAGTGAATGGAGGTGGTTGGGGTTGTATTTATAGCCCCCAACCACTTCCTAGCCGTTGCTCCCTTTCCGCTGACCGCGGACGGTCCGCGCCCTTAGACCGGACGGTCCGTCCCTGCACATCAATGGCTGAAAATGTAACGGTCAGCAGTAATGGCTATATAGCATTTAATGCGTCGTCAGATGTCAGGTACGTCAGTCGCGGACGGTCCGGTCGTGCACCCCGGACGGTCCGCGAGGACGCTTATAATTAATTTTACCGAACTCGTCACCTTCGGGTTTTTCTGGTTCTACACGACCGAACGGTCCGCGCCTGAGGCCGGACGGTCCGCACCTGAGGCCGGACGGTCCGCACTTGGTCTCGGGCGGTGCTCGCTTCTCCGTCGGACAGTCCGTAGTGTTGACTTGCGTTTATGCAGTGTTCCTGTCCGAGGGTCACCTTGGTGCCGCGGACGGTCCGCCGTAAGGGCCCGGACGGTCCGCGCGTAGGTGTTTTTCCAAAAACTTCTGTCCGGAATTCCGGACAGTCGATTTAGAATAGTTGTAGATGAACTTATGCACTTGTGAAATGATCAACTAGGCAAACTGGTTAGTCCACAAGGTTTGTGATGGTCGTCAAACACCAAAATCGATTATAGGAAATATTGAGACTATTTCCCTTTCACTAACCTACTAATGTAGGTTGATACACAGGTTCGAGAGTGTGAACACTGAACACACTGTTGATCATGTATTCATGTACTATGCAACTCATCTGAAGCTAATCTAAGATCTTAAAATGTTTCTAAATTTTTCCTTTCACAGTAAGGATACACATACGGGTAAGCGCACACAGCCTCAAGGTGACGTCGTACGTTGTATTCTACCAGTTGTTCGCTTGGCTTTAATCCGCACCGGCTTCTACTGTTTTTACAGTGTTTTTGTCTCTATAAATTGTAACGACAGCAATCCAAGTCTTTAATCTGAAGCGAAAGTTTGAGTAGTAGGTGGTATTTAGAAGCAAAGTGTTTTTTAGCTTTAAGCCTATACCATAATATTAGATGATACTCTAATATTTTTACTAAGAGATATTTAGCTAGCTTGTAAAACACTAAGGCCTTTTATTTTTGGCTCTATATTTGCCTCTCTATTTACCATCTGAAAGCATCTAGGCCCCTAGTTGGTTTTTGTGATTATTAACAACGTAAGCTTATTTGTGACTAACGTGTGTTTTGCAGAGCAAATGGTATCCATGAAAACAATCCCTCAGATGAGAACTTGAAGTAATGACTGAAAAAGGCGAATCAAAATATGAAAGTCTTCATATCCCAAGTGTCGAATGAGTTGTGGGACACTTGGTATAGAGTTAGAACTTCTATTTTTATTTTAGTCGTACTATAAAGAGGGGTTGTGGATGAGTAGTTTGACCAAGAAATAACTAGTGTAGTGTCGGTGCATGTTCACACTTTAAACTAGTGCTAGGTGCCACTATAAAACTCACTCACAAGTTAGAATCGAAACCGGTTTAGAAAAACTCAAGAAAAGAAAGAAGGGTTGCTGCCCTGGGAGCACCGGACTGTCCGGTGGTTCCCTGGACAGCGGGCCCGAGAGCGCCCGAGAGCAAACCCTTAGAGGAACAGAAACCCAAGAGCGAACAGTTTGAGGCAGCTGATTTTTAGCCTAGCACCGGACTGTCCGGTGTGACTCTAAGCAACTGCTAGTTGTCAGAACTAGCCGTTAGGAGTGCACCGTTTACGCACCGATGGCGCACCAGACTGTCCGGTGCGCCCATGCGTAGGAGATTTTGCAACGACTAGTTTTTGGTGGGTGGGGTATTTATACCCCCTCCACTAGCCATATTTATTGTCTTACTGTCCCCACAACCTAGAACTTATTGCTAGAGAATTACAAGACCACAAAGTCTAGTGAGTTGATTAGAAAAATCATAATCCCATGTTAGAACCTCATTAGTGCGCATGAGGGCCACCTAGAGCACACACTGCATGCATTAGGCTTCTCTTGGTCAAGTGAAAGTCTATGTCTTATTACTCCTGGTGATCAGCATCACCTAGACGACTCGGTGGCGATTGGAGCTCGTTGATCACCCCGGAGGATTTGTTATTGACCCGACTTGATGGTTGTACGCGGACGTGAGGGATCCATCATGCCGGAGAGGCAAAGGATCATCTCATAGTGAGCACTTGGTTCTTACGAGGACCAAAGTGGAGCGATACCCTTGCGCGGGTGCTCCAACGAGGACTAGTGGAGAGTGCCGACTCTTCGATACACTGGAAAAATTAGAGGAGTCTTCTTGTCCCTACTTTAGTTTCCATATTTAATTTGAGCATTTTACTTTGTGTATTTGCTTTGCTAGTGTTTGTCTTAATGACTTAGGGTTGTTCTCCGTTCCATAGCTTTTACTTTTTGCTAGTAGATTGAGTGAAGTTGGGCTCTTGTTTAGCGTTTAATATTTTGTGAGAATTTTAGAAAAGTCCAATTCACCCCTCCCTCTTGAGCATCGTGATCATTTCACCATCCCATAAAGATTTTACTTTAAATGTAGTATCTCATTTCAATAGAGTATCTATCTAGTTTGTCTAGTCAGAGTGGCTAGCCCAGTTTGGTTAGTGAGTCAATTTGGAGAGTCTGATAGCTTGACGAGTTAGATAGCTAATATGTTAGAGAATTAGTTTGCTATTGAGTAGTCAAAATTTGGTTTAATGAATCATTTGGCTAGTCTCTTGGAGATGTTCTTAGTAGTTAACATGATACTTTTAGGCATTTAAAACTCCACTCGAATCCAATACTTTCGTCATAGCTTATGACATGTAATTAAATACTATGGTTTAAAATACCTTATCTTTATACAAATATTAATTAAAGTGATGTAAAAAATAGTATGATTAAATACTTTCCTTCCAAACACGTCGTGACGCATTTCATTGGTTAGTACTGTAAGCAATCCAGTGGACATACCATCTGTTTGGTTCCTTGGCTAGGTAGAGCCTGGTTCAGAAGCTCATGCAGGCCAAGCCAAGCCTGTATAAGTGGATGCAAGTAATAATTTGTATGGTTGTTTGGTTGACTGTACATAACCAGCCAGGATTTGGTGGGCACGTGTTTGGTGGGCACATGTATAACTGGATGCAAGTAATATCAAGGACACATTTGTACGTGCTTAACCAGAATTACAAGTAATACAAGTAATATCAAAGAACGGATCTTTAACCAGAATTTCAGTAATGTACAGGAGACGATTTATACAAGTACAATAATAACTAACAGCTACTATGATATTACTTGATAATTTAACCATCTGTTATCTCACAGCTACTAACAGATATTACTTGAAAATAGCGTCGTGAGATATTACTTGATACATTACTATCAAGCTACTAATAGCTACTATGCAAGTAATATTTAACTCTAGCAATGAAACCAATTTACTATCAAGCTACACTATCAAATTATCAACTATTATGAAGCTACTCACTGCAGTGTACAAATTATGAAACCAATTTATTATCAGCTACTATCAAGTCTGAAAAATTTCAGTTTGACAAAGATAGTAGTAACATCTACTACAGTACTAACAGTTTGACATAGATAGTAGTAACAACTGCCGTGTACACAATTTACACCTGTTTTTTTGATCCAGCAAACAAGATTAGCCTCAGCTTTCATTGACCACTATCTTTGCATACCAGGTTAGCATCATAGGCACATACCAAACTCGTCAATTATTGTAAGAACAAGAGTAAAATATCAGTTCTTAATCATCAACGGATATCAATTCTTAACCAGCAAACAGGTCTACAAATAGACCAATAAACAAGCCAACAGGGAAATGCATAGAACTCAAGAAACATCATTGTTCTATACAAATGTAGCATATTTGTTCTCAAATAAGGAAATGCATAGAACTCAGGTTAATCTAACTCAGGAAAACATCATTGTTCTATTCAAGTGTAGCATATTTGTTCTCAAATAAGGAAATCCATAGAACTCAAGTTAATCCATAGAACTCAGGGAAACATCATTATTCTATGAAAATGTAGCATATCTGTTCTTAAGTACCATATAGGATATAGAGAATACAACAAGTGTAGCACATTTGTTCTTAAACAACATAAAAGGACAGACAGATCCGAGCAAGTGTAGCATATTTGTTCTTAAGCATTATATAGGAATAGGATAGACAGATCAAATCAGATGTGGTAGTGCTTGGCTAGGAAAGTCTTGAGCCATAGGTCACGATCATCAGGAGTCATGTACAGGAACGCTAGGGATGTGGCCTTGTGCTCCATCATGTGGTTAAGGGCATACATGAGAGCCTCCCTAGAGAACTCAGGACAGTTGATTACAGCATTATAGATCCTAGGTGCTGCTTCAGCATGGATGCTTTCACGAACAACAGCAGCAACATCTAAAACAACTTGTTTCATCCCATTGAACACAGCAACATCCTCATCAGTCATGAAGCTCTTCCTCTTCCCTAAGTTAGGCTTGTTATCATTGGACTCACCAGGGGTACCCTTGTTAATAGTCTTCCCCTTGTTAGTTAGATTGGAACAATCAACAAACTTTGAGGTCACTTCAATGCCATCATCTAGGATGTCAACAATGTCAGTTGGCTTGCCCAAAGGCTCATTTGAACCCATTGCAAACTTACCTGTGGCAACCCCACTTCCAAATATGATTTGCATAGGCATATAGTTCTCTATGGGCCTATTGAGGTAATCAGCATTTTGGGTGATCCTATTGAGTTAGCAACTCAAGTTAGAACAAGAGAATTTGAAGTGGAAGAGTGGCATTAACAGGTTAGAAAATAGAAGGTATTGGTCCTAACCTTGATGTAAGCAGCATAATGACCCTCTTCTAAGCTTATGACAAAGTTATCCTCATCCCAAAGATCGCCACTAATGTCCTTCAGTTTGCAAACCTTGACCCACCTAGACCTCCACTTACGAAGGTGATTGTACACTTGTTGGCCTGTTACTTCTTGGCCACAGAACTCAGAGACATTTTTAGCAATAGAGTTAAGGTGGATTTCCTTAAAACCCTTGTCAGTCTTAACCCCATTTCCTATCAAGTCAACAAAACGATGGAGAACAAACCCAGACATTACAACAGTCCACCTAAGAGCAGGCCTAGCCCCCTGACCAGCAACCTCAGAGACCATGTCAGCCATAGCTGGAACAAGTAAAAGATTAGGGGGGATATAGAGATTAGGGGGGAGATAGATATTAGGGGGAAGATAGTAGAAGTAGAAGAAAATAGCAGAAGTAGCATAGAAGTAATATAGATAGTAGAAGTAGCATAGAAGAGTAACAAAATTGCAGTTTTAACATAGTAAAGTAATGACATAGGAAAGTTCATCATTGCTAGTCGACAATGGTATCAGGATGTAAGTGATGTCATCATTGCAACTGAGCACATCACATAAAGGAACTTAGCACAAAGAAAGTGAGTTCAAAATTGCAAATAGTTCATCATTGCTAATAGACAATGTTCTCAGCCAGCAACTTAGCACAAAGAAAGTGAGTTCAAAATTGTAGATAGTTCATCATTGCTAATAAACAATGTTCTCAGCCAACTTAGCACAATACATAATGAGCACTATCCCCTATGTGAGGCCCTATTCTGCCACATTTGTTGAGCCTAATTGTCCCTGGTAGCAGACCAGGCAACATTGTCCATGACAAGGTCATGGGGAGATTCCTCATGAACTTGATTTGCAGCCCATGTTTCTTCCAGTGGAATATGTTCATCATTCCCATGACGAAGAATCCAATTGTGGAGGATACAACATGCTAGGACTAGCTTTACTTGTGTCTTGTATGGATGGAAAGGTTTGTTGTATAATATTTTGAATCTGTTCTTCAAAGCACCAAAGGCCCTCTCTATTGTCACCCTTAGTGATGAATGTATAAGGTTGAAGAGCTCTTTGGGGTTCTGTGGATCCCTCCCCCCATATTCACTCAAGTGGTACCGTGTGGCACGATAAGGGGGTAAAAACCTAGGTCTGACAGCATAACCAGCATCCACAAGGTAAAATTTACCTAACATCATATATCATATATTAGGGCATTATAGACCAATATTAGGGGATACAAAGGAAACTAGTTTTTACCTTGGGGCACTATTAGACCATCTTCTCTCTCAAGGGCATCATCAAGGATAAGGGCATCATGTGCTGATCCCTCCCAGCCAGCAAGAACATATGTAAACCTTAGATCAAAGTCTACAACAGCTAAGATGTTCTGTGTTGTTGTGTGTTTCCTACCAAGGAAGGCAACCCTCTAATTTCTAGGAACTCTTGCTAGCACATGAGTGCCATCAATGGCACCAATACAGTCCTACACATTAGGACAAACATTTGTTACTACAAACCCAACATGAAAAGTAGTGGTGTATTTGGATTTGGCTGACCTTGAAATATGGGTACCATCTGTGGCTATCTCTAATTTTGGTTGGTGTAGGAGTTGAAGGTGGCAAGATCATTTCATCCTCAGTTCAACAACAGCATACAATACTTCCTTGAAGTATCTGCTAATGGTCTCTATAGACCTTCAAAAGGTCATGTGTATAACTCTAAACCTTTGGTTATGACCTACCACATGTAAAAACATGGCAACCTGCTCCTCTACTGAGCTATGAATGCTATCTCTCAATAGTTGCCTAGTGCGAAAAAGGTCACACAACTGTATAAAAGGGGCTCTTCTCATCCCGAGTAAGTGTTGGGGGCCTTCGGCTTCCGAAGGTCCTCAAATACGTAATTTGACTATGTTTTCCAAAAGAAATATGTGAACAGGTACCTTCGAAGTCAGATTGCGAGTATACAAGAACATGGTTAAGACGAAGCTTGATTGGGACGGCGATCACGACGAAGGATAAGACGATCACGAAGCTACGTGCAGAAGAGCTTCGGCATAACGGCAGAAAGAGGAAACCGACTTAAAGATGAAAAGCCAAATTAGACCTCGAAGAATTACTATAGAGTTATTGATAAATGTAAAGGGCATTAATGTAATTTTGCATGGGCTGCGACCCGTGCCTATAAATAGGTGAACAGTATTCCCGTACTGTTCACGCTGACTTGTCATTCACTTTTGCGTCACGCCTGTATTTTCATTCCTTCAAGCTGAAGGTACACTTGCAATTTATTATTGTTTGTACAAGGAATATGAATGGAAATAGATTAATGATAATGTTTATAAAAATTATATTGCTTTCCGTATTCTGTATGAATGTTCTCCGTCTTTTATCATGATCATGAAGGTATGGCCTTCACGACCTTCGTCCTAGATTCATTATATCCGAAGGAAAATAATGATCCAAAGGACGAAGGGCTTTGATATTTAACATTTTATGTTGCCTTGTTCTTGATTCATAGCATTTGAGAACAAGTCTCCAACATTGGCGCCCACCTCCGGTGAACTCACTTCCATTTTTTGAGTCTTGAACACTTTCGGCAAGCATCACCTTCGTCATGCCGCCAAAAAAAGCTTCAGCGACAGGGGCTGGTACTTTACAGCCGCTGGATCCCAATCAGGACGTCCTTTCTCTTAGAGAGGCCCGAAGCCAGAAGAGGAAGGCCGTTAGTCCAACACCTCCGGAAGATGACTTGGATCAGGAGATCCAAAACCTGGAGATCCTTCAGCAACAAGTGCAGCGCAAGAAGGAGAAGATGGCTCGTCTAGCCGACCTTCAGAGACAGATAGACGAAGCTTCTGAAGAGGTTCGTCATCTTGTTCAAGATGATCAGAGCCGAAGGCCTCCACGCAGAGAGCTCCATCAGGAAGGCTTCCATAATGAGGACGACTGGTATGAAGATTTCCATCATGGAAACTTTGCTTTCGATGATACTTCTCCTCTCTCAACAGAATTGTAGGCTACACCATGTCCCCAGTCTTACAAGCCACCCCAGCTCCCCATGTATGACGGTCATACAGACCCAAAGCAATTCTTGATGAGCTATGAAGCAACCATATCTTCGTATGGTGGCAATACTGCAGTCATGGCAAAATCCTTTGTCATGGCCGTCAAGAGCGTTGCTCAGACCTGGTACTCTTCTCTTCAGCCAGGGACAATCACTTCTTGGCAGAAGTTGAAGGATATGCTGATAACTAGCTTCCAAGGGTTTCAGACGAAGCCAGTCACTGCTCAAGCTTTATTTCAGTGTACCCAGGACCACGAAGAATACCTCCAGGCGTACGTCCGAAGGTTTCTGCGTCTGAGGGCACAAGCGCCAACAGTGCCCAATGAAATTGTCATTGAGGCCATGATTAAGGGGCTTCGGCCGGGACCTTCAGCGCAGTACTTTGCCAGGAAGCCACCGCAGACGTTGGAGAAGCTGCTCCAGAAGATGGACGAATACATTCGAGCTGACAATGACTTCCGCCAAAGAAGGGAGGAAGCATTCAGGTTCTCTGAAATGACCAGGGGCTTCGGAGGAAGATTTCACCCGAGGCACGTTAGGTCAATTCATAACTCTACTCAAACTGATGATCGAGGGAGTCAGCAGCAAAGGCCACAATACTCTTCACAAGCTTCGGGCCAACAGCAAAGTTCTTTTCGGCCGCCAGCGCCAAGGGGCAGAGGCGCCAGGGCTTCGGGGGAAGGTTTGGAGATCAGCCAAGAAAAATTTATTGCCTATTCTGTGGTGAAGACAAGGGCCATACCACCAGGATGTGTCACGTTACCATCCAGGAGCAGAAGGAGATAGCAGAAGCAGCTGCGCAACAAAGTCAGCCAAAGCAGGTCATGCATACTGCTTCGTATCATTTGCCTTATATTCCAGAATATGTAGGCAACCACCCCGCAGCTTCTGTTGCTTCGGCAAGCCAACCCCAAGCATCCTGGCAGCATCCTCCACCACCACCGCCGACGCAGCGAGGACAGCAGCCAGAAGGGAGTCAGAACAATCACCTTCAGAGAGACTTCAGAGAGGAGTCCGAAGCTCGCACAGTCAATAGCACTGTGCCAGAGTCAAAGCACATTTATTGATAAATATCCTACCTCAACAGCAATTTTTTCGCTTTTTAAATTCAGTATTACCTTTTTGTTAATAAGGAGCAATTATGAGAAGTTTAAGTGCCTTTTATAGTTTTTTTAATTTTTTTGTAACACTTTCGTCTTTTTACCATAATAAAAATATGTCCTTTTCATAGGCTTGAGTTGCCGAAGCATACGAATTTATGGTGGCATGAAGGACCCGTGTATTATCAAAAATTTGTTCTAACAGACACAGTGCAAGTTCTGCAAAACAGTGAAAAGTCGTTCCTAAGGGAGCGCAGTGTAAGTTTTCTGAACCTACAGCGAAAAATAAACGCTGATTCCGCTGAAAGTAAAAGGCGAAGAAGCGCCTAAGGGAGGCTTACAGTGAAAAATAAACGCTGATTCCGCTGAAAGTAAAAGGCGAAGAAGCTCCTAAGGGAGGCTTACAGCGAAAAATAAACGCTGATTCCGCTGAAAGTAAAAGGCGAAGAAGCTCCTAAGGGAGGCTTACAGCGAAAAGTCAGCGCTGATATAAAAAGTATGTCCTCTATTACAGGGACTTATATCTGTGGCACAAATATCATTTTGCATAACATAACATCATCACATCATTTTTGCATAACATAAGCATCATACAACATATTGCATGTGGAACAAGAAGGGGATACAGTGTTGATCTTCGAAGAGTATTTTGGAAAAGAGAAAATTGTACTAAGGCACAAGACAAATCGAGACGAAGTGTAGCCTCATTAGAAGGGCAACACAAAACTTTTTTATAGCTTCGGAGAATATTTCACGAAGCTTGGATATTCTTCATCAGAAAAGTAAGCAAATTCTTGTGATATAGAAAAGATTTTCTTCACGAAGCATGAAAAGAAGGGAAGGTGTTTTTTCGCTGAAGGCTCAAAAAATGGTATGTATGCAAAATTTCATGCATCGTAAAGAATTAAACTATAAATAGATTATATATATATTACATTCAAAGTTACAATGTATTACACATGTTACGTTCCAAATGTTTCTACAATAGCGTTTAATCCTCCTTAAGAACTATTTCCGCAGCTTCGTTCAATAGCTGGTCGACAACCTTGTCCATAATGGCTTCGGCCATTTTTCTAATTTCATCGTCCCCCTTCGGGTGGGGGCCCGGAGATGCCTCAGCAGGTTCTGAGGGAAGAGAAGATACGGCTATTACAAATCGCGAGCAGAGTCTGGAATTAAAAATTACAGCATAATAAAAACCACTAATTAATACCTATTTGCCCTTCGGGCTCTGTACTCTTCTCGGCAGCTTCTGCTACTTTTCTAGCATCGTGGATACCTTTTTCACTCTTTTGAATAATTTCTTGCGCCATTTCTCGGCCGCCGTTGTCCCAAATATCGGTGAAGAATTTTCCATCGACCATACTTGCTTTGGCTGAGGGGTCTTTAATGTCTTCAGAGGACAAGGTAGCTTCGGACTGCGCTAAGGATTTTACATGCTCGCAACCTTTTCTCTCCAAGACAGCAGCAATCCCTCTAGCACCCGAAAAAGCGCAGATGTCACCGCGGCTATTTAGGATTTCCTCGAAGGCCTCTGCTTCGTGACTGATCCATTCCATTGGACCTTCGGGATTGCCTCTTAAGAAATTCTCTTCACTAGAGAATGCGCCAACGTTGGCGAAGCTGGATTTTATCTTCTTCACGCACTCTATGGATTTAACATAGCATTTTCTCTGGGATGCGCGAAGCTCCTTAACACTTATCTCTAAATGATTGGCCCATTGATCACTAAGCTCTCGTTTTGTCTCTTCAAGTATACGTTCTTCTTTGGCTTTAGCTAGCTGTTTCTGAAGATCTTTAATTTCGCGTTTTTGGGCTTCGGCCTGGGCCTTTGAGGCAGCTTCGTCCTCTTTTACCTTGTCCACCAATGTAAGCAGAATTTTATCCTTTTCCAGAGCTTCGTTTCTCAGTTTAATAACCTCTGATCGTAGGTTGTTGAAAGCAATTTCATAGCTCTCGTCTTCGGCATTCTTTTGCGCTCTCAACGCGTTGCTTAGTATTAAACCCTATATGTAAAAGAGTTGGTATAAAAATAAAAGAATGGGTTGCAAATCATAAAATTTCCAAACGCGCAGTTCTTGTACCTTCAGGCTATTGTACGCAAGACTATCCGCAAGATCGTCCTTTGTCATAGCGCATAATCCAGCTTCAAGCTTCGGAAACCCCATACTTCTAGCCATCTCCCGACAGACGGATAATTCTTTGTTGTCTAGGAGGCAGTATAGGAAATCTTCTTCGTTCGTCCCATTGAACACTAGTGACCCCTTCGGATATTTCAATTCTTTGGCATAGTGATTAGCTTCAAAAACTTCTTCTTCCGATAACTTTTTCCCTGAAGCATGTCGCACGATATAATCGTATATTTTGGAAGATGCTTCGGGGGTAGCGGTATCAGTTTCTTCAACCAAAGTTGGCTCTGACATTTTCATTTTTCCGGTTGCCTTTGCAATTTTTGTTTCTTCTGCTTCCAAAGGTATTACCTTGGTTGGTTCTGAATGCCCGGTTTCAATTCCAGTCTGTTGCTTCGGAGCTTCAGCAACGAATACTTCAGCAAGCGCCTCAGAAGTTTCAGCAGTCTTCTTTAGGGTTGTGCTTGGAAGTTTAATTGTTTCCAAAACATCTAACATATTAACCATTCTTTTTTTTTGGGTCACTGTTGGCCCCTTTTTAATTTTTGCTGCTTCAATTTCTTCTGAAGGACTTAAAATTTCTGATATTTTCACTCCCTCAGATGATGCTTTCGCTTCTTCTGTCTTTGGTTCTTCCATCTTTTCTGTCGCTGGCACTTCGGCCACTTCTTTGACTTCTGGCAGCAGGGTTGGCTCTTTAGCTTCGGTGGCCAAAGAGGTCTCACCGGCAAATTCAGGCACCGTGGCTGGCTCAATATAGCGTGGCCGGTGTGTGAGAACCTTTACCCTTTTTCTCTTCGGCGCTGGCTCGCTAGGAGCAGCTGCAGCAGTTTTTTTCACAGAAGTTGTGCCTTTTCTTTTTTGCCCCCGCACTGGATAGCGATAGTCGGGGTAGACAAACCCGATTGCATCAAACACTCGGTTGAGTCTTTTCTTTTTTCGGCCTCCGAAGGCCGCTGACAATGCAGTATCTTCGGCCTTCGAATATACCCCAAGCAGTTCATCACTTACAGTCTCAATGCTCTTTAACCAATCATCATCTGGTTCAACGAACTTGTCTCCGTACTTGAATGTATACTTCAGCCTGACTAGCCCACCTTCGTCAGTTTCTTTAACAGTTTCTTTTGGCATTTCCCAATTATCTGCAAGAGGCCACACTTTGAAGGCAATGTGTTCTTGTATTAAATCCCTTGACCCAATAAAAGAGCAGACTACGTCGACGGCCCTTTGGCATTCTTCAGCTACTTCATCCATTTCTACCTTCGGTTTTCGGAGTCCGAAGCGCTGCCAGATGGGGCACATGATGACATCCTTAATATCTTCTCGAACCTTCAAATCATTTTTTACATAGAACCATTCTTTCATCCATTCTCCGGGCCATCTCTTCCGAAAGGTTGGCACGGGACAGCTTGATCCAGAGCGAGCACCGAAGCTGTAGCAACCAAAGCTGTTGTGATATTGCTCTTTACCCCAGGGCTTCGTTTCGTATATTAATTCATGTATATTGCAAAAGCTTTTCGCACTTGGCTCTAGGCCCTGGCTCTTCACAACCCAGACGAAGATTCTCATTCTTATTATTGCTTCAGGGGTAAGTTGATGAAGGTAAACTTGATATGTTTTCAGAACTTCTACCACAAACCTGCTTATAGGGAATCGTAGCCCAGCTTTAAAAAAGCTTCGGAAGATAACGACTTCATTATCTTCGGGAGTCGGCACAGTCCTCTCTCCGTCATCTGCCCTCACGATGGACATATCTCGAAAATATCTCCCCCTCATGTTTTCAAGGTGACTTTGCCCAATAGTTGATTTTCCGAAGACTGAATGGCTTGGTCGCCATGGTCGATCTTCGGAATCCTCACCCCCACTGTCTGCATCATAACTATCACTTTCACCAGTATCTTCAGATAAGCCTTCCAAAATCTCCCTAGTAATTTTCTCTGTATTTGTTTTTGCTATTGATTCAATGAAGCCCAGATTTTTCTCCTCAGAAAGGCTCAGCTTCATTTCGGCAGCAACCTTCTTCTCCTTAGACATCCCTTCGGAATTCCTGCCTCTCGCTTCCGAAGCTTAAAACTAAGGAGGCAACCAAATATTTGTGGGCAGAAAGCTATTTGAGCAGGCAAAACAGATGGCAAGAGAGTGTGCCAAATAAATTGTGGCGAGCCCCTATTTATACACCCATTATGTCGGAAACTGGAGGGTCCCGCTTGTCAAAGACTGATTGCTATTCTAGCAAAGGGAAGGTGTTTTTTCGGACCTTCGGCTTAAGGCCTTCGTCCATATCACAATATGAATTTATTAGTACAGCAAATTAATATTGCGAGGGGCTACTGTTGGGGGCCTTCGGCTTCCGAAGGTCCTCAAAAACGTAATTTGACTATGTTTTCCAAAAGAAATATGTGAACAGGTACCTTCGAAGTCAGATTGCGAGTATACAAGAACATGGTTAAGACGAAGCTTGATTGGGAAGGCGATCACGACGAAGGATAAGACGATCACGAAGCTACGTGCAGAAGAGCTTCGGCATAACGGCAGAAAGAGGAAACCGACTTAAAGATGAAAAGCCAAATTAGACCTCGAAGAATTCCTATAGAGTTATTGATAAATGTAAAGGGCATTAATGTAATTTTGCATGGGCTGCGACCCGTGCCTATAAATAGGTGAACAGTATTCTCGTACTGTTCACGCTGACTTGTCATTCACTTTTGCGTCACGCCTGTATTTTCATTCCTTCAAGCTGAAGGTACACTTGCAATTTATTATTGTTTGTACAAGGAATATGAATGGAAATAGATTAATGATAATGTTTATAAAAATTATATTGCTTTTCGTATTCTGTATGAATGTTCTCCGTCTTTTATCATGATCATGAAGGTATGGCCTTCACGACCTTCGTCCTAGATTCATTATATCCAAAGGAAAATAATGATCCAAAGGACGAAGGACTTTGATATTTAACATTTTATGTTGCCTTGTTCTTGATTCATAGCATTTGAGAACAAGTCTCCAATAGTAAGTCAACACACTCAACATCAGTGGATTCATAAATGAATCTCAGGTTGTTTTGCCTCTCTTGGTCTCTTTGGTGCATTGGGCCATAAGTGATACACCTCCTAGCATGCAGTCGGTGCCTCAACCATGCATCCAACCAGACTGACATAACTGCTACAAGGACCACTGCGTTTGCAATTAGCCGACAGCGTGCAATAGCAGTATTCATTGCTAGAGTAATAAAATAGAAAAAATGATATTAGAGCTCTAAGTTGGCTCAGATGTGTTGTGCTAGTTGCTAAAAAAGGAAATTCATAGAACATTGATATGTAGCTTAGAGGCATATTAGCATCATAGAGCATTGATCTATAGCTCAGAGCATAACAGTTTTAACATAGTGATGTGCTAGTTGCAAATATATGATAACAAATTCTTACACGAGCCACGACTGCGACATACAAGAGATGTGCCACCCAGAGACATTAAAACATCACATACCATTGATCGATAGCTCAGAGAGTAAGTATGAATATATTCAAAAGTAGCCATAGAACTCAGCTCAACATCATCGATCCTAGATAATTAGGACTAAGAAAGGTGCCATGTTGATCCTAGCTAATTAGGATCAAACAAATAGTCTAAACCACGGCTGCGACATACAAGAGATGCGCCACCTAGAGGTATTGAAGCATCACATACCAGCTCAAAATTATTTCTTTATACAAATTAAAGCAGCAAATATATACCAGATCATAATAGTATGATCCAACAGAACATAAAAAGCCAAGAATGTTTTACTGATGATAGTATGAACAGAATTTGTTACAAATTTGTTATACCAGATCATACATATGAATGTTCAAAATAGTTCAATAGAATAACAAATCATGTTTAGACAGTAAAACTTGCAGTATATATTTATTTAAAGACTAAGAACTAATCAGGGACTATGATATACAGACTAAGATTTAGTAGAGTTAACAAATAGAGTTAACAAATCATAATAGTATGATCCCACAGAACATAAAAAGCCAAGAATGTTTTACTGATGATAGTATGAACAAAATTTGTTACAAATTTGTTATACCAGATCATACATATGAATGTTCAAAATAGTTCAATAGAATAACAAATCATGTTTAGACAGTAAAACTTGCAGTATATATTTATTTACAGACTAAAAACTAAGCACGGACTATGATATACAGACTAAGATTTAGTAGAGTTAACAAATCATAATAGTATGATCCCACAGAACATAAAAACCCAAGAATGTTTGACTAATAATAGTATGATCCCACAGAACATAATCATTAAAACCCTAAAACCCTAATTTTTACTGATGATCCTACAAATCATCTGATCCCAGACATGGAAGTGAAATGGGTGCATGCGACACTAGAAGCATGGTACTTTGCAGCAAAACCCTAAAATCATCTGAGAAACACTGACAACATGGTACTTTGCAGCAAAATCCTACACCAGAAGCTATTTTTATATAACAAATTAGCAAACTATACCAGATCTGAGAGGGGTGAAATGGGTGCATGCAAGAGGGAGAGCTCAAATCAGACGAAGAACAGATCTCAGCCAACAACTACCAGATCTCAGAGGAGATGTTGACACCTTTTCGGAGGCGCCAATCACTCAAAAGAACCAGCGGCGGTGCTCTCTGGTCAGGCGCGGACGGTCCGCGGCTTGGGGCCGGACGGTCCGCGACCTGGCGCGAGGCGGCGGTGCTCTCTGGTCAGACACGGACGGTCCGCAGCACAGGGCCGGACGGTCCACGACCTGGTGCAGGAGCTCGGGTTCCCTGCCTGACGGCCGGACGGTCCGCGCTCTAGGGCCGGACGGTCCGCGCGTGCGCAGGGGCGGCGGAAGATCGCCGGCGGCGCCTGGATCTCGCTCCCGGGAGGGACCCCGTCGGGGAGGAGAGATCCTAGGAGTTGTCTAGGCTCGGGCCGGCCGACCTAGACTCCTCTAATCGACGTAGAGTCGAGGAGAGGCAGAGAATTTGGGGATTGGAATACTAAACTAGGGCTAAACTAGAACTAGACTAGAACTACTCCTAATTGTGCTGAAAATAAATGCGAGATAGAAGTTGTATTGGTTCGATTGTTGGGGGTTCAATCGGCCGTAGCCCTTCATCTATATAAAGGGGGAGGTCTGGATCCGTTTTCAATTGTTTCCCGAGTTAATCCCGCGGTTTTAGGTAACAAATCCCGCGAGAAACTAGGAACCCTAACTGACTCTGCGCGCGCGCGGACCGTCCGCGCCACCACCGCGGACAGTCCGGACCGCGGACCGTCCAGCCTCGGGGCCGGACCGTCCGCACTGCTCTTTTTAGAGCTCAACATATGCCCCCTGCCTTTTGGTGAAGGTTGACGAACCAAAAGCATATGAACTAAACCTGATGTAGGTCACCGGCTTTTCGATATGGAGATTATTCAATAAAGCACCAATATAAAGGCCGTTTCGGATTGTATCTTTCTCGGCCATGACCATTTGATCAATGGATCAAAAGGAATAGAATGGAGGTGCCCCCCAGTCTGGATAGACGAAGGGACTATACATGTACCATGGATTCATCATCGTGCCATTCCATGTTTGAACAGGATAATATACCGACGATGAGTAATTAGGTGGAAAGTACCCTGGTCTCATAGAATGAATAGGCAATGCTTGTTGTGTCGCCTTTCGGGTCATTTTGTTTGACCGTTTTGTTTTAGCAGGTGACCGAGGTTTCTTTGTTGACCGATCACGTGGAACAGTCTTTTTGCTAGTATTTTTGGAGAGCAACTGATCAAAAGTAGGATCGGCTTTGATCAGCCGATTATATGTTCTTTGACCTTGCGTCTTTTTCCTTGCTTTGTGTAGAGGTTGACGCCTTTGGTCATAGGTGGACTGTCCGGCTGAGTTAGCCGGACCGTTTGTCTGAGCACCGGATTGTCCGCACGTAGGTGCCGGACCATCTACGATGCTGGGGCTAGGCTGATGTGTTTGGTTTATTAACTGCGCCTGCCCCCCGGCGTCTTCGGACCTTTTAGCCTTCTCGTCCGAAGCCTTTCGAGCAATCTCCTTTTGTGATATGCGAGGATTGCTGATGACGATGCCCTTGCCTTTGTCTTTATCGGCCATTTCGGGCCGAACCAAGACCTTTTTGCATGTGAGTTCTATTGTATTAACAGGAAAGGGTTGTGTGTCTACTTGCATCTCCTGAAAAGCCAATCGACCCTCATTTATGGCCGATTGTATCTGTCGACGAAAAACATTATAATCATTGGTGGCATGAGAAAAGGAATTATGCCACTTACAATAAGCACGCCTCTTTAATTCATCAGGAGGAGGAATAGTATGAGTTAATTTAATGTTGCCGTTTTTCAGTAACTCCTCAAATATTTTATCGCATTTGGCAACATTAAAAGTAAACTTAACTTCCTCTTGTCGATTCTTTCGAATCGACTGTAAAGCAGAACACGCTGAAGGTTTAGCCTGTCCTGGCCAAACCAGTTCGGCGGTGTATACATCCGTGGATTCATCATCCGAATTATCGTATCCCACTAGATGCATCTTATGGCTAGCCGATTTTGATGTTTCCTTACTTCGGCTTTCACAGGCCATAGCACGCTGGTGTAAGTGCACTAGTGAAAATAATTGGGTGCCATCTAATTTTTCTTTTAAGTAGGGTCGCAACCCATTGAAAGCTAGCCCTGTCAGTTGTTTTTCTGCGACATGAATCTGAAAGCATCGGTTTCTAGTGTCCCGGAATCTCCGGATATAGTCATTAACCGATTCTTCAGGCCCCTGTCGGACTGAAGCTAAGTCAGCCAATTCTAACTCATGTTCTCCTGAGAAGAAGTGTTCATGAAATTTCTGCTCTAATTCTTCCCAAGAGTTAATAGAGTTTGGTGGCAAAGCTGCGTACCATGCAAATGCAGTATCAGTAAGGGACAACGAGAATAAACGAACGCGGTAGGCTTCCCCATCAGCCAATTCTCCCAAGTGTGCTATGAATTGGCTTATATGTTCGTGTGTGCTTTTCCCACTTTCACCAGAAAACTTAGAGAAGTCTGGTATTCTAGTTCCCTGTGGGTATGGCACGGTGTCGAATCGGTGGCTATAAGGTTTCCGATACGATTGCCCTGTACCTGACACACTAACACCGAGTTTGTCCCTGAACATCCCGGCTACCTCGTCTCTGACCCTCTCTGCCATGTCTGGCGACCATCCATTGAGTTTGTGGGTGGAGATTTCAGGTTGCCTGACATTACTCTGTCGGCTTTCCTCCCAGGTATGTTTGAGGTGTGTGTTAGGTGTCCTATTAATGTCACCAACTCCTACCCTATACCCCTCAGGCTCTCTTGTGGCCGAATAGTATTCAGCCCTATGTCCATGAGGTGGTATGGCATGATTATAATGTGTTGCTGGTGGGGCACCATAATGTTGCTGCGATGAATGTGGGAACTGTGCGTATTGCGCAGCTCTCGGCTCTGCGTATGCATATCCGGACGGTCCGACGTAAGAGGCCGAATGGTCCGCGACCTGGCCAAATGGTCTGAAGGTATATCCGGATTGTCCAGCTGTATATGGTGCTACGTGGGTAGTCTCGTACCCAGACCGTCTGTCGTAAAGAATTGGACGGTCCGCGATCGGGCCGAATGGTCCAGGGTTGTACCCGGATGGATCGGCCATATATGGCGTGACTTGGGCAGTCTGCGCATGGACTCGTGTAGAGTCGGATGGTCCAGCGTAATACATCGGCCGATTCATGCCATATCCGAACGGTCCGGCGTAAGATGGCGGACGGTCCGCAACATATCCGAACGGTCCGGCGTGATGCACCGGACGGTCCGTGATGGGGCCGAAGTGTTCAGGGTTGTACCCTGATGGTCCGGCCATGTACGGTGCGACCTGAGTGTTTTGTGTGCGGGCCTGCATCTGGTCGGACGGTCCGGCGAAATACGCTGGACGGTCTGCGGTATAACCAGACTGTCTGAGATGATGCTCGGACGGTCCGGTCGCGTCCAGTACCTGCCGCGTGCCTAGTGGTTGCGGCTGTGATGGTGACACGAAAGCGTGCATCGGCATACCATATGATGGTTGGGTCAAAGGTGACCCGTTTATAGCCGATGTGTTTGACGTGGGTGGCACTGTATTAGACTCTCGCGATGGAAAATTAGGAGCAGCTGATTTCTCGTATGCACGTAAATGCATTTTAATAGATTCATCTACATATTGCTTTAACTGATCTCCTCGTTGATCCATGAAAGTCGTAAGAGATAGATCTGGAGTACTTACAGCGGGACCCTGCAGTGGAGGTAGGAGAGATTCCATATCGATCTCCCCTTGACGGACGATCTTCTGGTGGCAATCCACCGTGAAGTGTGACAAGTACTTGTCCGCCGCCTCCTTGCGCCGTTCGGAGAGTTTATGCAGCAGTTCCGCCTCTTCCTTGTCGCGTTGTTCGTTCCATTGCCGCATCACCTCCTTCTCATCGCGCATTACAAGGTCTTCAAAGGGCCTTTGGTCATCAGTCGGGAGCGCCTCCATGACCAGCTTGATGATGTTGGTAGTGGAGATCTTGGTGTAATCCTTAAAACCGGCCATTTATGGGCCGATTTTTAGCAGATCTAGACACCTATTCCCCAGCGGAGTCGCCAAAAAGTATGTTGACACCTTTTCGGAGGCGCCAATCACTCAAAAGAACCAGCGGTGGTGCTCTCTGGTCAGGCGCGGACGGTCCGCGGCTTGGGGCCGGACGGTCCGCGACCTGGCGCGAGGCGGCAGTGCTCTCTGGTCAGACACGGACGGTCCGCGGCACAGGGCCGGACGGTCCGCGACCTGGTGCAGGAGCTCGGGTTCCCTGCCTGACGGCCGGACGGTCCGCGCTCTAGGGCCGGACGGTCCGCGCGTGCGCAGGGGCGGCGGAAGATCGCCGGCGGCGCCTGGATCTCGCTCCCGGGAGGGACCCCGTCGGGGAGGAGAGATCCTAGGAGTTGTCTAGGCTCGGGCCGGCCGACCTAGACTCCTCTAATCGACGTAGAGTCGAGGAGAGGCAGAGAATTTGGGGATTGGAATACTAAACTAGGGCTAAACTAGAACTAGACTAGAACTACTCCTAATTGTGCTGAAAATAAATGCGAGATAGAAGTTGTATTGGTTCGATTGTTGGGGGTTCAATCGGCCGTAGCCCTTCATCTATATAAAGGGGGAGGTCTGGATCCGTTTTCAATTGTTTCCCGAGTTAATCCCGCGGTTTTAGGTAACAAATCCCGCGAGAAACTAGGAACCCTAACTGACTCTGCGCGCGCGCGGACCGTCCGCGCCACCACCGCGGACAGTCCGGAGCGCGGACCGTCCGGCCTCGGGGCCGGACCGTCCGCACTGCTCTTTTTAGAGCTCAACAGGAGAGAAATTAGCAAACTATACCAGATCTGAGAGGAGAGAAATTAGCAAACTATACCAGATCAGACGAAGAACAGATCTCAGCCAAGAGCCATAAATACCAGATCTCAGCCAAGAACTACCAATACTATTACAAATCAGAAGAACAGATTTCCTAGAAGGAGTGTCACAACAGCGAGAGGGAGGAGACGCGAGAGCTCGCACGCGGGGGAGACGAGACGCGAGAGCTTGCTCGCAGGGGGGAGGGGGAGCTCGACGGAGAGCTGAGGGGGAGAGGAGACGCGAGAGCTTGCTCGCGTGGGAGCTCAAGGGGGAGAAGAGACGTGAGAGGGAGAGATGGGAGGGGAGAGGAGACGGCGGTGAAACCCTAGTGCGAGGAGAGCTCGAGCGCAACCTGGCTCGTGTGGAACGCACCTTTTGGTCGTATCCCATGGGCCTGGCTGAGGCCAATATTTTGCATGAGTCTGGCCTGGCCCAGACTCACATCCAAGCAACCAAACACATGGAGTTGTCTGATTTTTGCATCTATAGAGTTTTGCACGGGCGCATGTACCCAACCAAACATATGGATAATGTAGAGGTAGCTGGCTGAGGCCAATATTTAATATTTTGCATGAGTCTGGCCTGGCCCAGACTCACATCCAAGCAACCAAACACATGGAGTTGTCTGATTTTTGTATCTGTAGAGTTTTGCACGAGCGCATGTACCTAACCAAACACATGGATAATGTAGAGGTAGCTGCAGGCTCAGCTCATCACAAGCTGGTCGTCTGAGCTTCCAAGTTGGGGGAACACAATCGTTTGTTCGACTGCACGAATAATTGATACACACAACAGTCAACAGCAAAAAGAAAAGCACAGATGCATTACACATCACATAGACACAAAACACTGGCCAGACGTACTTGACACCAAAAGCACAACACTTCCATACACGAACGATGGACAGATAGACAGTTTGTATTTGCTTGGCAGATGTCCTACCAGCGAATTTCGAAAAGTTATACTACCTGTAGTACAGCTCGGGCACTCGTAATGCATGCAGTGAACGGATCGATCAACCAGAGATCTCGACAGCCCTGACCTGCGGCTTCTTGGCCTCCTCCTTGGGCACGGTGACGGTGAGCACGCCGTTCTCCATGGACGCGTGCACCTGGTCCAGCCTGGCGCCGCGCGGCAGGCGGAACCGCCTCTGGAACCTGCCGCTGCTGCGCTCGACGAGGCGCCAGCGCCACGCCTCGTCCTTGCCGGCCTCCTCCTCCTCCCTGGCGCGCTCGCCGCTGATGACGAGCACGTTGCCGTCCTCCACCTCGACCTTGGCAGCCTCCTTCCTGACGCCCGGAAGGTCGGCCCTGAACACGTGCGCCTCGGGGGTCTCCTTCCAGTCGACGCGCACGTTGGTGAGGACGGGGCACTGCTCCGCCAGCGGCCGGACGACGCCGAACGGGTCGGCGGACGACGCCCAGAAGTCCAGCGACAGCGGGTTGCTGCTGCTGCGCGCCGGCGACATTGTTGCTTGCTTCTTGCGATCGGATCACTGATTCGGACCTGGAGAAACTCGACGCTGCTTGATTTCTAGGAGATATGTGTAGCCAGGTGCTTGAACTTGGAAAGTGATTGCTCGATTGCCGCCGCGTTTTATAAGAGCAGATCGACGATCTGCTGGGCGCGTCGTGAAGGGTCCAGGAGTGATGTCTCCTGCTTGTTCTAGCGCCAGTCGGATGAGTCGCGAAGCCTTTTCCTTCCTAAAAAACGAGCGCGGATTAACACGAGTTTTCTAGAGTCGGTGGGAATGGGTTGGTGTTGCGTGGGCACTGCATTGGCGTCGTGCGTGATGTGTTGGAAAGGTGTAGTGGGTCGGGGTGCAAAGAGATGGGCCGGCATACCCAACTGTCTGGCCGGATCGTGAAGGAGGGCCGCCGTGTGTGACAGGCTGAAAAGGTTGGAATAAACCCAGGTCAGATGGGCGGGAAATACTTAAGATTAACTTACACGGCCGAACGGATAGCACAAAGGCAGGGTTTGGATCCAGCTAGGCACTGTATGACTAGAGTGGGCCTGACACATGGTAAGATGAATCGTGCCGACCCATGATCTATTCTCAGCCAAAGGCCTGCACACAACAGTAGGCTAGGTTGGTTGTGCTTTGCCAGTTTGGCTTGTTAAATAACTCTACTTAGGGTTATGTGGGCAAATACCTGTTTTGTCTCTAAGGAGTCTCACATCTTTATATAAGGAACATGTACACCCCTTTATAATATAAAGAAGAGAAAGAGGCCAAAGGCCCAATCCTATATCATATGTCTTGTGTGCTTTCTGTGGTGCTTCTGGGAAGGGATACGGTTATGCCACGACTTCTCGCGCCTAGTCTGCTGACGGGAGGGAAGGGTACGGATTTGTGATCCGTGGTAACGTAGTTCTCAACACGTTATCAGCACGCTCTACCTCGACGTTGCTGCGGCTAGATCAGATCTGCATCAACTCTCCGTCAAGCCGGCGGGTCTTTGGCCTAGCCGAACTGTCCTACGCGACAGGCTTCGATTCTCCCTCTATACAATCGAGCGGTATGTTTTCTTGATCCGCTGGTGTGATCTATGTGCCACAAACTTGTTGTCTCCGTCGTGGTGCTGCGTCCGTGCTGGAAGCGCGGCACCCGTGGCAGCTAGCTCTCACCGGAGTGGTGGTTATGCACACCAGCTGGGAGGCATGGCGTCTGACCCGGTCCATCCTGCCATCCTAGAAGGCTGGAACAAAATTCACATGCATGCACAACCGTCTGCAATGCATGCACCTGCGTATAGGAATTTGCAATGTCTCCTGGTCTTTCTGCATGAAGAAAGGAACACCTAGTACCGCATCAGCAGGGCAGCCATGGTAGTGAGCAGCGGCAGTTTCGCTTGCATGCATCCATGCATGCCTATTGTGGCCACACATCTATACTACTCTATTAAGAGAGTAGTGTCAGCGTCCACACCAAATGTGTCCCCGCCTTCCTCGCGCCCCCGCGATCCTCGCCCTCGTCCCGCGTATGCCCTTCCTTCGTTGTCGCGATGCCCTGCCCCCGCTCGCGTCCGCCGCCGCGTCACCCCCGCCTCCCCCCCGCTCAGCTCCTTTGTGCCCCGCGTATCCCCTTCCGTCCTCGATCTGGTCGGACCCCCCTCCTCCGCGTGCCGGACGATCTAATCTATGGCCGCCTCCACCACGCGCTCGCCGGCGGCGATTGACCGGCACGCGGTACGGCTGATCACGCGCGTCTCCATAGCGATGGCCGTCGTCGCCACACTCTCACTCTTGTACCTCTTGCGCCACGCATCCATCTACTATTTCCCCGCGTCCCACCAGCCTGCCCTCACCATCTCGCTCGCCCCATTCCCCCGTAGCTCCTGCGACGCCGCCTCGCGCCGAGTGGTCCCGCCCGACCACCGCCTCGCTAAGCTCCGCGCCTCCCCGCGCTGGAGACGTCGTGCCGCCTCCCTGGCCACGTCCGCCTTCCCGCCGCTCCGCGGCCTCGGCATCCTAGCGGCCCCTTCGCACGTCCTCTGCCTCGCCGCCGGCGCCGGCCACGCCGTCGACGCGTTCCGCGCAGCGGGGACCAGAGACGCCATAGGGGTCGACCTCGTAGAGTTCCCGCCGCTTGTCCGCCGCGCGGATCCCCACCACCCCCCATTTTCCGACGGCACCTTCGACCTCGTGTTCTCGGATGACCCCTCGGCGACCTCCGGCGCGCTCTTCCCGTCCCGCCTCGCGCGAGAGGCTGAGCGCACCGTCCGCCGCGGTGGCGTCATCGCGCTCGCGTTCGACCGGGAGATCGAGACCGTCGCTGTCGCTACGCTATTCAAGAGATCGCGCGTCCTAGATGTGAAGGATGTCACGTTGGATGGCTCTCAGGTTAGGCTACTGATCATGCAGAGTAATGGCACAGACCCATATTGATCCGTGTTCATCCGCTTCATGTATTATCATGTCTCAGTGATGCTATCCAAAGAATCTGAGGAAGGCAGTTGTGAACATGAATTATAATCAGTATAGATGATGGTTCATAAATATACGAAATTGTTCGATATTATTGACTGCTTTGCTGTGCTGTACCGCAGGCATCTGGACGATCTTGATGGATCATAAAATACGAATTTGTTCCATATTATTGCCTGCTTTGTTGTGCAGTATCGCAGGCAGCTGGATCTTGAGCGACCTTACACAAAAAAGAAAGAGGTTAGTATATATTGATGATATAATCTAAACAAGAGCTACTCGACTTAACTTAAGTTTCGGCGGATGGGTAGCTTGATTCTTCGTGTGGTCTAATAGAAAGAAAATAGTTGCATCAAAATTAATTAGGGCTCTAATGACAGCTATTTCTAATTGTTTCAGTTACGTTATTACTTAGTTATCTGTATTTCCTATTTGTTTCACTGAGATCAAAATTTTGATATGTAATTCCATTTTTTCTATTAGATCTTTACTTACTATTTTAAAGACAACTAACTATATACTATTTCAAAGTTTTATGTGTTCTTTGAAAACAGCTACCAATACATCTGTATGTAGTATGTACTAATGTATCTTTAAAGTTTCATAGTTCTATCAGTGTGACTATGCTCCCTTGTAATTGTTACATGCACCCTATACGAGCGGGGGAAGAGGGGGAGCGAGGGGAGCAGCAATGGCGGAGGAATTTGCGGCCCAGGCGGAAACGGAATTGGGGAGCAGATCATCATGTTTCCAAACTACTTTCCTTTAGACAAATAGAACAATAATAAACTAATATATGTCCATTGATTTAGAAGAAATTACTTGATCCTCAATTTCATTTTGCAGGCTAGAATAGTAGGTGGGACAGGCACTGATGGGACACCTATTATTGCAGGGATTGCAAAGTTCATGGATATATTAACTACTGGACTTGTTACATCCCCATTATCTTGCAACACTAAATTACAGTGAGTTTTTGAAGATTGGGAATTTGGGACCTCATATCTTAAATTTGTTTCTGCAGTGAGTTGCTGATCTGGAGACAATCGAGAGTAGAGTGTTGAAGGCACATCTCCAATATTCCTACACAAAAACACAATGCACATCAACTAACAGAAGTGCAATACCCTCTCATGTGAGTCTATTCACATCTTTCTTTTTTTAGATGATTCGTTTAAACCTCACTGAGTACAGGGCAGAATCACAGTCCATGCATGCTGGCTTGCCATGTTTTTCTCTCTTTTGCCACCTCCTAGGTCAACTATTGCTATTGCTTTCAGTTCAGATGGAAAACACTTGCATCCACAAGATCATTTTATACAAACTGAACTGAAAGGCATTTATTTTGTTAGTGGCGACCATACAGTGAAATTAATTGACTGGCATATAGGGAAATGTTTGAAGGTTTTGAGTGGACATCACAATACAAACTGAAATGAAAGACGTTTATTTTTTTTAGTTATCAGCCTCATCAAACTGTATTGAAAGACACCAAACTGAACTGAAAGACAACAAACATGCCAGGTAACTGTATTGCAAAAGAATATGGTACTTATGCACCTAAGGAGAAAGGGAAGAAGCATACTTTTTTTGGCTTTGGTATGTGTAGCTCCCATTTTAGATTTTACCAAGTATCATATGGACAAACAATGAAGTTCATTGCTGGAGACAGCCTGACAATTGAAGTTCTCCCAACACGCCCTACTCTGACATGACAGGTAGGTGTAGATAACTTGCTGGTGTGGAAGATCATTTCATTACATATCATTTCATTACAGTCTGAAATTGGTTTCCTATTTTTAGTTCCTAGGTCCTACAAATAGCTCCTGAATTTGCTTGAAATCTGGTTTCCACACATACATTACAATAGTTTAGTTCCTTTTGGTGTGAATAAGTTGCTGGTGTGGAAGATCATTTCATTACAGTTTGAAATTGGTTTCCTATTTTCAGTTCCTAGGTCCTAGAAATAGCTCTTGAATTTGCTAGAAATCTGGTTTCCACACATACATCACAGTGGTTTAGTTCTTTTTGGTGTGAATAAATTGCTGGTGTGGAAGATCATTTCGTTATGGATCATTTCATTACAGTTTAAAATTGGTTTCCTATTTTCAGTTCCTATACAAATGCATGTTTAAAGGATAGGTGCTGGTGTGGCAGATCATTTCATTCCATGACTGTTCCTATTGTTGTGGCCACAGTCTAGATAAAAATATTAGGTGTAGAGCCGAAATGGTAGCATTTCTATACGTGGCCTTTTTATCTATACTGGAGAGAGTTTTAAGTTCAAAAACATAGACAGTTTTAACTTCAAACTGCCAATCTCAACACAGCAGGGAAGATAAAATATAAAGAGTTTACTTACTTTTGTCACAGCTGTAGGAATTATTCTACCATGTCAATAGGATAGTTCTCTTTGTAGATTGTGGCTGAAATGTATTGAGTATGGTTGCTGTTGGAACTTGCTCTCAGCTGCAAGGGGATCCAACAAGGGTGAACAGTGACGTATTTTCAGTTTAAATGATAAGTGCTGGTGTGGAAGATCATTTCATTCCATGACTGTTCCTATAGTTGTGGCCACAGTCTAGATAAAGAAATAGGCGTAGAGGCGAAATGATAGCAGTTCTACACATGGCCTTTTTAAGCTCCATTTTTATCACTGGCAAACAAATCTACTATTTCACGACTGGCCCGCCCACCCATGCCAGTGCATGATGTTGTTTTCCTCTTGAAGCCCCTTTGTCACAGCTAAGGGGTGCATGCACATTCCCTTTGCGTGATTATTGTGTTTTTTATTCTGTGTTTCCTTTTTGTAGGGCATGCATGATTATATTCCTTAATTAGGATATGTTGCATGCATGATTGATGTTTCCTTGTCTGACTTATTGTGTTTCCCTATTTATACCGTGTTTCGCTTCTGTAGTGTATATTTCTTAATTAAGATCTGTTGCATATACTAATTCTGTTTTCGTATTTTTTGTTTAATTACGGATTTTTTGTTGAAGTCTCATCAATTTTTCCGTAGCATCCTCTCCCTCGACCAATGCATGCCCCTGCTACTGGGCGATCAATTTGTTCATCTATGTTCATACTTCGTTCATTCTAAATTATAAGACGTTTTTGGTTTTCCAGATATTTAGATTTCAATGTGCACTTAAATGCACACTATGTCTTAGATATATAGTAAAAACAATTTATCTATAAAAATGTCTTATAATAACGGAGGGAGTAGTAGTTAATGGGCGATTGCTTCATCAGGATCTGCAAAGATGCTGCTTGTTGACATTTTTTAGTGGTGTGTGTTTCAGATGCAGAGTTTCGGAATACTGGGCTGGAGAGATCAGAGGCGCTGAAAAATGATCTGGAATGGTTCAGGCAACAGGGCCACACAATTCCAAAACCATCGGCCCCTGGCACCACATACGCTTCTCTACTGGAAGATCTGTCTGAGGAGGACCCCCAGGCCTTTATCTGCCATTTCTATAACGTGTACTTTGCTCATACTGCTGGAGGCCGAATGATTGGCAAAAAGGTGACCCTCCCCCCTTCTGAGAAAATGACAAAATACTGAGTAGTACATGGCATCATGTCACAACATTGTTTTGGCAAGCATAATTTACACAGCATTGGCACATTCAGGTGTCTGATGCCATCAAATCCCCAAGCATGCATATGCATTCTCTATTGAATATGATTCCTTGTGCCTTTTTTCTTTGTCGATACTACAGTGCACTTCTGGTTAGGAATATGATTACCTTTCGTTGCTGATCTGGGCAGTTCAGAAGTCTGAAACTACCTGTTCCTCCATTATCTCGTATCATTTAACACAGTACCATGTGCTCCTGGTATCTTAGGTTTCCGAGAAGATTCTGAACAACAAAGAGCTGGAGTTCTACAAGTGGGAGGGCAATCTCTCCCAGCTGCTGCAGAACGTCCGCAACAAGCTTAACCAAGTCGCTTCGGTAAGTCCCTGGAACCAAACGCAAGTACCAAAGCTTTTTAAACTGAACAGCAGATTCTCGAAGGAAAAACTAACTGTCAAATTCTTTTCCATGTACTGGTTGGTTCCTCAGAGCTGGTCTCGGGAGGAGAAGGACCACTGCCTGGAGGAGACGGAGAAGTCGTTCTCTTACTCAGGAGGCCTCCTCCGCCATATATTCACCTGATCTATCATTGCCGGTTGATCCAGTCTCAAACGCTGTAAATACATAGTCCTCTTGACTGTTAAAACTTTATTACTGGTGAGGGGGATCTCCTCCCCCAGGTACGGTTTACCTGCATTCAAGTTGCCCAGTGTCTTACTTGATTTCTGGTGTTTGGTGTTTCTGTGATGCAATCTGTATTCTGTAGGTCGTTTCATGACTAATAGAGTCGACCCCTTCCAATGCCGTCAATGGCAAGAGCTCTTCCAATCAACATGCCTAGCCTAGCGTATTCGTTTTGTAGTGTGCGTACGTGAGTGCTTAGTACCGTACCAAATATAAATACTTCTTTGTGTTTTCTGTATTTTATAGGTAGGTGCCCGTGCGATGCCACGAAACATAAATTGCGAATCTCCAATGGACTTCATTTGAGACAAGTGATGTCCAAGAAAATGGGGGTAAACTGACACAGCTATCACTTGCATTACTTGTCCTATGCGCGGAAGAATCTGACACAGCTATCACCCATGAAGATTTCCGGTTAACTTGTGGAACCGGACTTCATTTGAGACAAGACAACAATACCAGTGTTGAGCTTGCCACTCGGCCATGGCACACACGAGAACACGAGATGATCAAGTAAGAACTGAACAGAATGCACTAATACAAAAGGCTGGCTTGCGTTCGCTTCCTTGCTCCACAGGAAGCATAGCTGATATACAAATCGAGAAGTTTTACATATAGACTTCCCAATATGTAAATGGAGAAGTTTTTATACAAATCGAGAAGTTTTACCTAGGAAGCATAGCTCCACAGTAAGAACTGAACAGAATCCAGTTTTACACGAAAACACGAGAGCAGGACCTTTTTTTACTCTATATGTAAAACTTCTCGATTTGTATATCAGCTATGTTTCCTGTGGAGCAAGGAAGCGAACACAAGCCAGCCTTTTGTATTAGTGCATTATGTTCAGTTCTTACTTGATCATCCCGTGTTCTCGCGTGTGCCATGGCCGAGTGGCAAGCTCAACACTGGTATTGTTGTCTTGTCTCAAATGAAGTCCGGTTCCACAAGTTAACCGGAAATCTTCATGGGTGATAGCTGTGTCAGATTCTTCTGCGCATAGGGCAAGTAATGCAAGTGATAGCTGTGTCAGTTTACCCCCATTTTCTTGAGCATCACTTGTCTCAAATGAAGTCCATTAGAGGTTCGCAATTTATGTTCCGTGGCATCGCACGGGCACCTACCTAGTGAAGAAAAAAGAAAGGAGCGGTTGTTGATCCGGTCAAGGCAGTTAGCCAATTTCTAAAGCCCGGTCAAAGTTGCCTGGCCGTGCGTTTATGAACAAGAAAAAAAGTTACTGTTTTTTTCATAAATACATGTTGAATCAATAAACTTTTGTACATTTTTATATTTATGTACATGCTCCATGTTGTTTATTCTATTTATATCATGTAGCAAATAATAAATAGAATAAACCATTTTTGCAGTTTTTACTTTAATTAATTATTTCCCGTAGTAAATAATTAGTAGAAAATGCATGCTTAAATATGGAGAAATGTCTTTTACACCTGATGTGTTATGTTCATGTATTAATTATGGTGTTCTTTTTTTCTACATTAATAATTATTTTCCATAGTAAATAATTAGCAGAAAATTATTAAAATGCATGTGAAGGTTATATTGTGTATACTTAGATCGCTCTAAATATTTGTGTTGCGTTGAGCTTTTGGGCTCACGTCGAGCGATTAAATGATATAGTGGGTACTCAGACACGTCGATCAGACTACATTTTTAATTGGCTGAGCTATGGCATTGGCTAAGCATTGGCTGCGTCCTGGCAACACGACGCATTATTTGTGTCGTAAGAACTTGGCTACGTCATGTGATTGCTATGTTGTACTCTCGCTTAATCGGACCACTCCTGTTGAGTTGGACCGACATCGCCGAGTCACGTATTTTTCGCATGTCCTGTAGGCACTGTTTGTCTGTCGTTATTACCAGCCACAATTGCGTCTGTTGCGCACGTTGTGTGGACTTGTCGCGTACCCCAATTACCGAGCCACAACTGCGCCTGTTGCACTTGTTATGGAGGCTTGTTGCGTTGTCGTAGCCCAGATGGCCACACACGCGTTGACGCCAGATACGATAGAGCTTGTACTCACATGGATTGTGGTGGGTCGTTCAAGCCCTAAAGTCACATTATGCGCAACCTTCGTAAACAATTTTGTCTAGCTATATATTTTATTTGCTTGTGTTGTGTGGCATCATATATTTATTTATATTGCCAAGTGGCCATAACAACTATATCAAGCTCTATAGTGCTTGAATAATCTGGGAATTAAATTAAAATACAACAGAACATGGATAAGTTAATTCTCTGCTCTCTCCTCATGCATAAAGTTTTACCCGAAGTAATCCGAAGATATATAATATAATGCATGAAAGCCTTTTTGGCATAGAAGATATCACAAATTGGGATTATATTAGTAAGCAAAAAGACCTTACCAAATGATTTAAGATCAGAAATCTCAATCATACATTGCTCAACCAGATGTTAGCACATTGCTCTCTTTGTCGCTGGATGACATGAAGCAAACTATGAGATAAAAGGACATGTAACCGCTAGCAACACGAAGTTGCGAGTATACCGAGAGGTTATTCTGAGAAAATTTTCACTATGTTGGTGCGAAAACCATAGTGTGTTCCCGTTGAACCAATTTACTCGTTCTATCTAGGACCTCTATGCTTGTGTCGCATACATCTCTCGGAATTGTAAATACTTATAGTCACTGAATTGACTCAGGATAGTCCTTTGACAAGTTTGGTATACAATGTAAGCTAAATGGTAAAGGTCGGTCCTGAATGGACACATACCTGGGGTTTATGTAGCCGAACTACACTGAATTCCACCCTTTGACATGCTTACCATTATCTACCTCCGATCTACCAGAAGTGAGAAGAGTAGACAAATAACTATGAAATCCCACATCACAACAGAGCTTGAAGCTAAATTAGACATTAACATGTCCTTGGTCCTCGGAGCCAGAAGAGTCATATGTCTTGACCACTAGACTACTAGTGATGATAATTTGTGATAGAAATATGAAGATCTTGTAGAGACTTGTTGTATCCTCTCTACCCCTGATGATTTCTTCGTATGAGAGCAGTACTATCTGTTGTTGAAGACGGATCCTAGGCGGATACCAGTCTTGTTTCGTTCTTGCCAAGAAGTTATCATCATTTGTTTCATGAAAAGCTAGTTATATGGTGGTTTTTCCTAGATAAAAATGAATTATTGGCCTTGTCTGTTCTATTCCAAAGCTTCTCTTTTTGTTGAACAATGAAGAGATCGAAATAATGCTTTATAGAACAAGTTGGTATATAATATGAGGAGAAATATTTGCCCTGCTAGCAACACCATAAATAATTGACTATTGTTATAAGTTCTCTCTCAAAATTATTATACCTAAAAATGTTGCATTAATCGATACCCAATTTCAGAGCGGTATGAGTAATTGGGTAAACCATGGGCAGTGATAAAAATGAGCTGGACTATACATCTCTGCGTATAAAAATCTTTGCTTGGCAGCATTGGCCTGATGTCGTGCACTTTACTACCAATATAAACACACATTTTCCTATATGCCTCAAAGCACAATGCAACCAGTGAATGTCTTTGTGAGCGTTAGACCCTGATGGTCATTTTACTTGTTGATCTGAAGTCAACTAATGGCTCCAAACGACGAATGGTACTCATGAGCCCCTGAAGAAGCCTTATGGATAAAATAGTGTTGTGCATGTTAGTCTAAATCTTAATGATTGACTGTGCATTTGGTAATAATAACAATAAGTTTGCATAATTGTAACCACGAAGCAACATGTTGTTGCGTGTCTCGCTGGATGTTGAGACTAACCCTTCACGTTGAAGGAAAATATGTAGTATTCATGCCACTACATTAATCTAAGTCCAAAGCTCACTGCATAAAACCTCGATCTGTAATGTGCGTAAGATTTCTCAAATAAATCACCACAATAGCATACATTGGCCACAACTAGATGATTGTGGTTGGGGATTTCATTTGTATGCTTTTAGAACATCTCGGCATTAGGGGGAGGAATGCCCATATAATGTAATGCCTCAATATTCTATTAAACGCACAAAAGTCAAACTGAACCTGTCGTTCGGTGTGTACTCATGTGTATATGGAGTTTGCCAGAAATCGTTGAGGAGTAATATATTGGTCTAAATGCTTCTACCTGATGTAGATGTGGATATACCCAGGATTAATATCATATCCACATTTGATTTATTGGTATTTGGTCTATTCTCGGGGACGCCTGCGAATATGATCCATTAGCCTTAGTCAAAGCATATGTTCTGATTGCAGATTCACGTGGTCTGTGATAACTCTCCTCCGATTAATTCACCTTGATGGTGATTTGCCTCACGAAGAGGTTCATCTTGATGATGAAATTCCTAGCGATGCTCGCAATATCATTGTGCTGGGAATACGAAACAATGAATCTTTCGTTTTGGGAAATGACGGAGATCATTATTAAATGTGGGAGACAAATATGTCGACGCCTATCTTGCCCCTCTAGATTGCAAATGGATCCAAAACAAAGTCCTAGGCATGAGTGCTTTAAGCTCTCTTATCGGGTCATTGATAAATGCAATCGAGGCTGAACCAATAATCGCAAAATGAAAGTTACGAGCTTGAAGTTTGGACATTTATGGGCACTATTGAAATAATGTGTGGTGAATGCGATGGTTCAAGTGGTCTTGTGAGAGACCCATCCCACATATGTGTTGAATAAACACTATTCCGCTATGTAATATATCTAGCAAACGACATGCATTAAAATATGCAGTTAATAGGATTCTGAAGATCTATCATGAGATCCTATGAGGATTCATATCTTTGATTTATAAATATGCAACATATAAATCTCGTACCGAATAATACATTCCTGACGAATAAACACTCTCCTATGTAGAGAGAATATCTCCTAGATGAGATTATAGTTCCTTAATGGAACCTTTCCAGAAGAAATAAAGTATGTGTTAAACACCAAAGTTTGATAATCCCTATAAAGGGATAAAGACCCATACAGACCCGAAAAGGAATAAGATGAGGTACCAAAGGACTTGAAGTTCACCGAATAAGCACATGTGCATTCCATGAGTTTTACTCATGGTAATTTCCACTAGATGTGGAATTACGGTATCCTCTAAAGCTCTGATGGCAAAAACCTATAAGGTTTAGGTGTTACTGGAAAAATATCCCCATTGTGCCAGAATGACAGACTATAACGATGTATCTGATCGATGAAAAATCCCTGATGCATTGCGATCTTTGATGAACTTTTGTTACACCATCATAGATGTTGCAATGGATGAACGCCTGGAGCGATGTGTCATATTTAGTATATGTACTATTGCAACTATATTATCCCCTAAGTCCTATTGAAGGACATGTTGTTTGCTTTGCACAACTATGTATAAATTGTGGTGTAAGATAGAAAATGATAGCACCCCAACCTCATCCATTCTCATTATTCCAGATGAACAATGAGACATATATCTTGAAGAATATGCTTGAGTTATGAGGGATAACGACTTTGACTGATGTCATCGTCAGGGGGAACGAATGCTTATATTGATCACAATCGTGAGACAATAAATGTCATATTCTATGCCCTGAAGGCGTGAGCTTGATGATCAATATGTGAACCTTTATGGAACTTTCTATCAAATATATAGATCCAGTCGATCGAATGCCATCAGTCAAAGTGGCTTATTTATATTGATACGTGCACTTACCTCGTATATCCTAGAAGTGAGTAGAGGTAAAGTTCCTGAAATAGTCCTTGCAAGGATATGCAATCCGTTTGCTAAATCTTTATGTGCATATACTTCCAGAAGAAGATGTTTTGCCTTATTGATACGGTTTTGCAAGGATCAGGGGGAGCACATTTCTAAAGTTAGCCCTTGTAGAAGATTCGATAGAATCTAGATCACAGAGGATCAAAATCTGTCACGATGATATCTGTTGTACTCTCCCTTGGTGAGTTTTCTTGAAGTTTCTCACATGAGGTTTTTAACGAGGCAACAAAGTGCAAATGCAATTTGTATCACCATGCACTCTTTCTCCACATTTTTCCCACTGGGTTTTTCGGAGTTTTAACGAGGCATGTGTTGGTCACGGTATTCGCCCAAGGGGGAGTGTTAAATAACCCTAGTTAGGGTTATGTGGGCAAATACCTGCTTTGCCCCTGAGGGGTATCACATCTCTATATAAGGAACATGTACACCCCTCATAATACAGAGAAGAGAAAGAGGCCAAAGGCCCAATCCTATATCCTATGTTTTGTGTGCTCTCTGTGGTGCTTCTGGGAAGGGATACGGTTATTCCACGACTTCTCGTGCCTAATCTACTGACGGGAGGGAAGGGTGCGGATCTGTGATCCGTGGTAACATAGTTCTCAACATGGCTATCAAATTTATCTTTGCAGGCCAACATGGATATATCAATTTTTTAGATAATAGATAACA
Source organism: Zea luxurians (assembly GCA_029449295.1). Classification (NCBI taxonomy): domain Eukaryota; kingdom Viridiplantae; phylum Streptophyta; class Magnoliopsida; order Poales; family Poaceae; genus Zea; species Zea luxurians. The sequence continues at coordinate 88,794 of JAOPSE010001615.1, forward strand.
TCTGGATTTTGCTATCTTTGAGGATAATAGAAGCTATACGTTTAAGACATATATATCCATGTTATCTTTAAGGATAGCATCTAGCTTTTTTAGGACTAATTTGGGAGCAAGATAATGGAGAGGGACCGAGGTAACTAAAATGCACTTTCTGTTTAATTTTAAATAGGAAGTGGATTTTAGCCGCCTCAGGGCTAGTTTTAAAACTCAAATTCTCTTCGTTATTAGAGGGAATTGAGGGAGAAATAAACCGGAAAAGCACACACGAACATGTAGGCCAGTTCCTAGCACACCTAAGCGAATTAGTCAATGGGAAAGCCTTTCATGTTTGTTTATTTCCTTATTCCTTACTGGTACCGCTTTTGCATGGTACGCCACCCTGCCTCCTAATGCCATTAATTCCTGTAATGATTTAGAATGTAAGTTTCATGAGCATTTCTTTTTTGTTGAATATGAATTAGGGTTGGCTGATTTGGCCTCGGTCCGACAAGGACACGAAGAATCGGTTAATGATTATATCTGGAGGTTCTGGGACACTAGAAATCGATGCTTTCAAATCCATGCCATAGATAAAGAGCTAGCAGGACTGGTTTTTAATGGGTTGCTATCCTACTTAAGAGACAAAATGGATGGCACTCAGTTTTTCTCAATAGCTCAGCTACATCAGCGTGCTTTGGCCTGTGAACGTCGATGTAAAGAGACATCAAAATCGGCAGGTCGTACTAAACATCTAGTGGAGCGCGATAGTTTGGATGATGAATCCGCATATATATGTTCCGCTAAACTTGTTTGGCCAACAAAGGTCAAACCTTCACCTTGTTTTTCTTTACAGTCGGTTCAAAAAATCGACAAGAAGAAGATAAATTTACTTTTAATGTTGCTAAGTGTGATAAAATATTTGACGAACTAGTAAAAAGTGGTAACATTAAAGTAAGTAATACACTTCCTCCTGTAGATGAATTAAGAAGACGTGTTTATTACAAGTGGCATAATTTTTTCCCATGCCACCAATGATTGTAATGTTTTTCGTCGACAGATACAATCGGCCATAAATGAGGCCCGATTGAGTTTTTAGAAGATGCAAGTAGACACGTAACTGTTTCCTATCAATGTAATAGAACTAGCAAGCAAAAAGTTTTGATTCGGGCGGAAGTGGCCGATAAAGGCAAGGAAAAACATCATCATTGGTGATCCTCGCACGTCGAATATATCAAGGAGAAATTGCTCAGAAAGCTACAGACAGGAAGACTAACAAGTCCGGAGGTGTCGGGGGCAGGCTTAATCGAGCAGCAGGACAAAGCTCACTGACTCGAGCATAGTAAACAGTCTGGCACCTGCGTGCAGATGGCCTGGTGCTCAAACAGACGGTCCAGCTAACTCGGCCAGACAGTCTGCCCATGGCCAGAGGCATCGGCCTCCACACGAAGCGAAAAAGGAGATCCAAGAGCAAAGCACATATAACACACATGGTCGGCTGGTCAAAGTCGGCCCTACTTTTGATCAATTGCTCTGCAAACACGTTAGCAAGAAGGTCGTTCTACACGAGCGGCCAAGAAAGAAATCTCGGTCACCCGCTAAAACAAAATGGCCGAATAAATGGCCCGAAAGCGATGCCACAAGCATCGCCTATTTATCCAATGATGTTAGGATACTTTCCACCGCCTACTTATCGTCGATATATTGTCATGTTCAAATGTGGAATGGTACGATGACGAACCCATGGTGCATGCATAGTCCCTTTGCTTATTCAGGCTGGGGGCACCTCCATTCTATACTTTTTGATCCATTGATCAGATGGTCATGGCCGAGAAAGGTGCAAACTGAAATGACCTCTATGCATTGGAGCTCTATGCCTCTATTGAATGATCACCCTAATGGATTGAAAAGTCGGTGACTTTCATCAGACTTAGTTCTTACTTTGGGAAGAAAATTGCTTGTGAGATTTATTGTTTCTCGAAGGGTGCTGACAGTACATATGCTTTTGGCTCGCCTAGCTCCGCCAAAAGGCAGCATATGTTGAGCACCTAATGTGCCTGCGGACGGTTTGGCCCTGATACCGGATAGTCCGCGGTGGCGGCGCGGACGGTTTGCGCGTACGTAGAATCGTTTAGGGTTCCAGATTTCTTGCGGGGTTTATTAGCAAAACCTACGGAGTTAGCTCGAGAACTGACTTGTAATGTGTCCAGACCTCCCCTTTATATATATGAAGGGATACAGCTGATTGAACCCCCACAATCACTACAATGAACTATACCTATCGTTTTTACTTTATGTATTAGAAGTAACCCTAGTTTAACCTCCTCTACCTTGAATCTTCACCTCTCTCCGACTATACGTCGACTAGAGATGTCTTGGGTGGTCTCATGACGCCAAGACACACCCTAGGATCTCTCCTCTCTGATGAAGTCTCCTGGGAGCGAGAGGCGAGATCTAGGTCTAATGTGAAGAAGACGATCCTCTGCGCCATCACGGACCGTCCGGGCCCCATGTGCGGACCGTACAGACGTCCATAGAGAACGAGACGTCCAGAATTCGGACCGTTCGGTCCTGTGTCGTAGACCGTTCGCGCCTCCGCAAAGAGTACCGCTAGACGGTTCATCTCCGGTGTTTGGCGTTCAGATCGACACCAACATGTTATTCTACTGAGAATCCGTCGGAGCCGCCATTACCGTTGTTTCCTTGGCTTTTCTTCCTCTATGTTGTTGATGTTCGTTTATACGGACCGTGTAGCTTTGTGGTCTAGCCATCTAGTTGTGTTTGGCTGCTTGCTTGTGCTTTCGACCTAGTTCCTAGCAGACGCCACACTATTTTTTTTCCTTTTTGCTTTCTGTTATCGTATGGTTTTGTAATACCCAATTTGTAAGAGATAATATAAAAAGGAGAAAAGTTATTTTCTTTATTTTTATGTGGGTGTTATATCTATTTACCATCACATGTGAACACCTCACTTAAACAATAAATAGTTAACAAAAGACACTCAAATAACTTGTGCATCATGTTGGAGTTTTTGTTTGCTTGTGCATTGAAATAATAACAACAATAATGCTAGTAGAAATAAAACAATGACTTGAGATGAAGTTTGAATCCTAAATTGAGAATTAGGGTTTGAAATAGAGAAGGAAAGAGAAAATACTATACAATACAAAAATAAATTTATAAATAAATAAATTTATTCCACAATAATTTATTCAAATCATATATTCAGAAATTTGATTACAAATTCACCACAATAGTTTGAATTCAAATTTGGAATCTAAAAGTAAAAAGAAAAGAAATGAGAAAAATAAAAAGAAAAATGAAAGAAGAGCCTAACTGGGCCTCGGTACTCCATTCTGGCCCACCAGGAGAAGCCTACCGTGCAGCCCAATTCTATTCGCGCCGACACCACGGTCCCACTTGTCTGTGTGACCAGGTCATCATCGCGTGGGGGAAACGATTATGTCACCGTTCGGTGGGCCCCAGCGGTCAGTCTCTCTCGCGCTCGTTTCGCTTCTGTTCTCTGATGTGTGGACCAGGCTTGTCAGTTCCGCCCTCAATAGAAGGCGAGCATGGCGGAACACGCGCATGGCGGACGCGACGCTGGTGCTATTTGAGCGTGCACGAACCGATTGACCACGCCAGGAGATAAAACCCCAGCTGCCCTTGCCTCTCTCCGTTCCACAGCTCCACTAGGTACGCAACCGACCAAATTTCTAGTGCCGCCACAGCCACCAGAGGGAGCGCAGAGTGTCGCCGGTGAACATCGTCCCTGTTGCCGCATTCGCCTTCGGAATTCAGAGCCGGAGCTTTGTTTTCCCGCGGAGAATACTGGTGCGGCGTCGCAGTGATCGTAGACTCACTGAAGTGCCAGCAATCCTCCACCGGAGCTCAACCGACCCGCCACTCGCCGTGGTCGGGTTTGTCTGCGACAAATCGTGAGGTACTTGACCGTTCACTGTATTCGTCGGATATGGGGCATCGCATAGCTAGGCCGAATTAGAAAATGGTCGCCTGACACCGCGGATTGGATTTCCGATCCGGGGCGGCGTCGTGGCCACATGGTTGCCACCGTTGGTGACAACGCGTTAGGGAAGATGCTCTGGCACCGTTGATTTCGCCATGAACGGTCTAGATTAGACGAGGACGTACCGCTTCGCGTGAGTAAATCTGTGGCGTCCAATCGTTGGTGAACGTTGTGGATTAAAAGATGGGAGAGTAGATCTGGGGCGTTGGATTCAAATCTTGCGGTTCTGGGCACGTACCGGTTCGCGTAGGTGTAGAATCTAATCGATGTCGTTCACTTTAGATCGGACGACAGAGATCCTCTCATACCCCTTCGGCCGCAAGTTTTGTAAAAGAACCCCTCTGTCATTTAAGTATCAACCCGCCGTCCACGACCACTGTGGACTGGGTCTAAAGAATCTTGCGCATAACCCCATGTATTTATCTGTTTTTATGCGCGCGAACCAGAGACCCAAGAAATTCAATAAATAAATATAGAAATTGATGTTTAATGTATAAATAATTGCTAGAATTTGTATAAAACATAGAAAAATCATATGAACTCCAAATGGATCCATTCAAGTTTTTAAAATTTTGTAATATTATTGTTTATCACCTAGAGTCTCTGTTTTGACATGAAAACAGTAGTAAAGTTAATTTCTCACTTAATCATATATCAAGCACATAAAACCTTTGGAAATTCATAATTTAAAATCCATAACTCCAAAATTAATGATTCATGTTCCTAGTGTCTTATTTTAATGTGTAGATTATTATTATGTATTTTGTTTACATGTTTGGTGTGATGTTAATTTTCCCTATATATTGTGCTTGTTTGTATTGTGGCGAGTAGAGGAGCCAGTGGCTGAGGATCCTGGTGCCCAGCAGATAGAAGTTGCTGAGCAGGAGCTCATTAAAGGGAAGTTGTGCCCTTGATCACTTCCTTTTTACCCAGTCATGTTCTTATTAATCATAATGATCTGCATAGGTTAATTTGATAGGATCCAATAGGTTACCCTTGTTTTGGCTATCTTTATACCTTGTTTTATCAATAAATTTTTGGGTAGTATATGCTATTGCTTTATGTGGTTTTGGGTATAGAGATATACATTACTCATGTTCAGACTTTTGTTATCAGTTTATTATTTACTATTCATGTTAAGATCATTATGTTAATGGGAACATGGAGAACCACCCAAGAAAATGTGCCACCACAAGGGAGGAATGGGACCCCTTGGCTAACTAGTTAGGAAAGCTAGTGGAAGACTACCTTACCCGAAAAGGGCAAGGGTAGTAGGGGAGTTGCATGTAGGGAGGTTCTCGGGTTGATTTTGCTGCGATGGCGGTGAGACGGGGGATTCTTGCAAGTGCTCTTCCCATAAACTGTAGCGGGTTTTCGGAAGCTAGTGGAACTTTGTAAAAGCCTCGTAGTGTTGCCCTGCCTCGCTTCCTTGGTATAGGTGTATGGGAGTCGCGATCCCTTGGCAGATGGATAACATGACTTGTGGCTACAGGGTACAACCTCTACATAGTGTAAAACGGTATACTAGTCGTGCTCATGGTCATGAGCGACTCAGACACTCACATGATTAATTTATGTAACTTAAATTCAATTTGTCATTTGCATTTGCATGGGATTATTTATTAATTTTGTTCTATTATTCATATTATGGTTTGGTATTCACTTACATTTAGTAACTGCTAATAAAATTTGACCAACTTATTAAAAGCAATACTCAACTTCAACCCCTATTGTTGATCAGCCTTACACATCACATGAACTCCCACCTTTGGTGAGTTCATGCACACTGGTTTCCCCACAACTTGTTGAGCTATGATCATGTGTGAGCTCACCCTTGCTGTCTCACACCCCCACAGGAGAAGAACAAATGGTTCAAGAGGAGCCACATAACGAGGAGTTTGATCTGATCTAAGAGGCGTCTCCCAGTTGACTTCTTGGCGCTAAAGATGGATTTTAGTTTGATTTATATTTATCTTTTATTTTGTAAGACTTACGCAATGTAATAAGTACTCTGATGTTATTGTGACATTTATCTCTATACACTCTGTTATTATATATGTTGTCTTCTTTCGCGCATGTATGAGATGCACCTGGCTTTGTCCCTTAAATCCGGGTGTGACAGAAGTGGTATCAGAGGAATGTTGACTGTAGGACAAAACCTAAATAGAAATGGACAAACCCTTACCTACTTACCTTACTCTGATTTATTCTATACTTATCTGATCTTGATCATGTCTTGCCTTTTGGTGTCATACTCTGATTCTCTTATCTTTTCTACTCTAAGACAAGATGGATTTCACACCTTAGAATCCTACAATTATGAACTTTTTTCAGAGATAGGAGACCTAAGACAAACTTAAAACTATTTTCTCTAAGTTAAAAAAATATTGGTTGATTGTTCTGATGATAAATGTCTGATTTGCTTCTTTGATTGATTAAAATATTATAGATGGGCATCTTAGCATGTACCACCATAAGGTAATGAATTAGCTTTAGTAGGTCAAACACCAATCTACTTAGCTAATAAATCCCCCAAAGTAACATGATTCGTAATTACCTGCATTGTCTACAATTCTTTCTTACCATATGTTTCTAACTCAGATTGTCAATACCAGGAAGGGTGGTGGAATTGATCTACCTCCCAATCGACACACTCAGAGGATATTTAGACAACCACAACAACAACAAACTGAGATGGATCCTCCACAGCCTCCACCAGCCGGAGCTGACCCCACAGTTGCAGTCCAGATGCAGATAGTGCAGCAAATGGCAGACACCATGGTGGATATGCACGCACAGATGCGGCAGGAACGCCAAGAGATGCGCCAAGAGCGAGAGGAGATGCGCTAGGAGCGAAGGGCGCAATAGCAACAGCAACAGCAGCAAGCAACATTGCCACCACCTCCACCACCAGTTCCACCCCGAGACAAGCACCGAGAGTTCATGAGCCATAAGCCACCAACGTTCGCCAGTTCTCTTGATCCACTGGACGACGATGATTAGCTAAAGTCTATGGAGAAGATGTTGATTATTTCCAAATGCTCTGACCGGGAGAAGGTTCTATATGCTTCTGGTCGTCTGATAGGTCCTGCTGCTGATTGGTGGGATTCATACACTGCTGCCCACGATGCTGCTGATACTATCACATGGGTGGAGTTTGCTACTCAGTTCAGAAACTACCATATTCCTGCTGGACTGATGAAGATTAAGAAGAAGGAATTCCTGTCACTGAAGCAGGGGGCATGTCAGTCAGCGAGTACCGCGATAAGTTCATCCAGTTATCTAGATATGCACCTGATGAAGTTGCTGAAGATGAGAGGAAGCAGGAGCAGTTTATTGAAGGACTTAATGGACCTCTGCAGTATGCTCTAGTGGCTCACACCTTTCCGTCATTCCAGAGGCTGCTTGACAAGGCCTTAGCTATTGAACACAAGTGTGTTCAGCTAGGAGATTTGAAGAGGAAGCCGATATCCCAGGGACAGGGAAGCAGCAGTGTTCGTCCTCGCTACGGATCACCCTAGGGTACACCAGTTCGCACTGGAGGAGGCCAGTGCCCAGCTTAGCACTCACCTCAGGGGACTCCACCGACTCGTCAGGCTACCCCCACTGGCACCCCGACAAAATTTTCAGTACATAGTGCAGGCACTACTTGCTACAAAGTGTGGGAAGACTGGACATTATACAAATGTTTGCCCACAGAGGATTGCTACTACACCTGTGCAGAACAAGCAGTAGACTCCGAGATCTGGCAAGGGATTCTCTATTGCTAGGGTTAATCAATTCAGCGCTGATGCTACTCCTGATGGGGATCATCGCACTTGGTATGTTTTACATTAATTCAATTTCTGCAACAATATTATTTGATTCTGGTGCTACACATTCATTTATGTCTACTCGATATGCCAACACAAATGAGTTACCACTGAAAATTATGAAAACACCAATGATAGTAATTACATCCAAAGGGCCTGTTGAGGCAAATCATATGACACATAAATTGACATTGGCAATTATGGGAAGAGAATTCGGGGCTACTGCTATAATATTAGAGGCAAGCAGCATAGATCTAATCCTTGGTATGGCATGGTTAAGAAAGGCAAAGGCCATTATACACTGTGGTAGGGGTACAGTAGAACTCACCAGCCCTAAAGGAGAAAGATTTGACGTTGAAATTACAGTAACTACCTCTACGAGACGTGCGACATTCTTCATAGATGTGGAGTTTGTTGGAGACAACATCCGTGTGGTTAGGGATTTTTCGGATGTCTTTCCAGAGGAGTTACCAGGGATGCCACCAGATAGGGAAGTGGAGTTTGTCATTGATCTCTTACCTAGGACTGCTCCTATTTCTAAACGGTCGTACAGGATGTTCGTAGAAGAATTAAAAGAACTTAAGAAGCAGTTAACGAAGTTACAAGAGGTTGTTTGCATTCGTCCGAGTTCCTCACCTTGGGGAGCGTCGATTCTGTTTATACAGAAGAAAGATGGATCACAGAGGATGTGTGTGGATTATAGATCCCTTAATGATGTTACTGTGAAGAATAAGTATCTGTTACCCTGTATTGAAGATTTATTTGACCAGATGAGAGGTGCAAGGGTATTCTCGAAGATTGATCTCCGATCGGGTTACCATCAAATGAAGATTAGGCCTTCTGACATTCCTAAGACGACTTTCTCAACCCAATATGGTTTATATGAGTTCACGGTTATGTCATTTGGACTAACTAATGCACCAGCTTATTTTATGAATCTGATGAATAAGGTGTTCATGGACTATCTTGACAAATTCGTCATAGTATTCATCGACGGTATTCTTATTTATTCCAAGAGTGATAGTGATCATGGAGAACATCTGAGATTGGTGCTACAGAAGCTACGAGATAATCAACTCTACGCCAAGTATAGCAAATGCAAGTTCTAGATTGACAAGATGCCATTTCTTGGACATATCATTTCTAATGGAGGGATATCAGTGGATCCTACTAAAGTCAAGGAGATAATGGCGTGGAGCATACCCACTACAGTTACTGAGATCCAGAGTTTCTTGGGACTTGCAGGATACTATCGGAGATCTATTGAAGGGTTCTCTAAGATTGCTAAGCCTATGACCTTGCTTCTGGAGAAGGGAAGAGAGTTTAAGTGGGACGAGAAGTGCCAAGATAGCTTTGATCAATTAAAGAAGAGATTGATGTCACCCCTAGTGTTGGTTATGCCAGATCTACAGAAGGGATTTGACATTTATTGTGATGCCTGCGGCCAAGGCTTGGGATGTGTGCTTATGCAAGAAGGACACGTGATTCCCTACGCGTCTCATCAATTGCGGAAACATGAGTTGAACTATCCCACTCATGACTTAGAACTGGCAGCCGTAGTGCATGCGCTTAAGATATGGAGGCATTACATCATGGGAACCAAGTGCCAAGTGTACACAGATCATAAAGAGTTTGAAGTATATAATCACTCAGAAGGATCTCAACCTTAGGCAATGCCGTTGGTTGGAGCTTATCAAGGATTATGATTTGGAGATTCACTATCACCCGAGTAAAGCGAATCTGGTTGCAGATGCCTTGAGTCGAAAGGAACACGTTCATGCAGCTATTGTTGCCTAGATACCCGATGAGATTGTTGAGGATTTTAGGAGACTTAACCTGGGAATAGTTGCACATACTAAAGGAGTCACTATTGATGTGGAATCTACCTTGGAACAAGAAATTCGCAAAGGACAGATTGGTGATGCTAAAATTCAAGAGATCAAGGATCTGATTACGGAAGATAGAAGTCTAGAATTCACGGAGGATGAGTAAGGCACAGTATGGTTCAAGAACCGGATTTGTGTTCCTGATATTGATAGCCTTCGTGAGACTATACTGAAGGAAGCTCATGACTCTGATTACTCTATTCACCCTGGTAGCACTAAGATGTATCAGAATTTGAAGCAAAAGTACTGGTGGAATGGATTGAAGAGAGATGTGGCCGCACATGTGGCTATGTGCGATGTGTGTCAAAGAGTTAAGGCTAAACACCAAAGACCAGCTGGACTATTGCACCCGCTTAAGATACCCGAGTGGAAATGGGAAAAAATTGGCATGGATTTCATTATTGGACTACCCCACACTCCTGCAGGGTATGACTCCATTTGGGTGATTGTGGACAGACTGACAAAAGTGGCTCACTTCATACCTGTGAGAACTAATTACACGGGAGCCAAGCTAGTTGAACTGTATATGACTCGGATAGTTTGTCTACATGGGGTGCCTAAGAAGAGCGTGTCACACCGGGGATCACTGTTTACTTCTCGGTTTTGGAAGAAGTTGCACGAGTGCTTGGACACACAATTGAATTTCAGTTCAACCTACCATCCTCAAACTGATGGGCAGACCGAGAGAACCAACCAAGTACTGGAGGATATGTTGAGAGCGTGTGCCCTTAAACATAGTGGTAGTTGGGATAAGAGCTTACCATATGCGGAGTTCTCTTACAATAATAGCTACCAGGCCAGTTTGAAGATGTCACCGTTTGAGGCTCTATATGGCAAAAAATGCAGGACCCCACTGTATTGGGATCAAACCGGTGAACGACAGTTCTTTGGGCCTGAAATTATACAAGAGGCAGAAGAACAAGTGTGAATGATAAGGGAAAATTTGAGAACTGCGCAGTCAAGGCAAAAAAGCTATGCGGATACCCGGAGAAGACTGCTAGAGTTTAAGGAGGGTGATCACGTATATCTGAAGGTGTCACTGATTCGGGGTATGCGAAGATTTAAAGTTAAAGGGAAGTTATCCCCTCGCTTTATTGAACCCTTCTTAATCTTAAAGCGAGTGGGAGAAGTTGTGTATCAACTAGAACTGCCTGATCATCTTGCAGATGTACATGATGTCTTTCATGTATCTCAACTGAAGAAGTGTCTCAGGCTACCTGAGGAGCAGCTACCAATGGAGGATCTTAGTGTTCAAGATGATCTGACTTATACTGAATATCCTATCAAGATTCTTGACACTTTGACTCGAGTTACAAGAAATAAAGTTATTAAGATATGCAAAGTGCAATGGAGCCATCATGGAGAAGATGAATCTACTTGGGACAGAGAAAAAGAGCTTCGCATAGGTTTTCCCCATCTTTTCCCTAGTCCTTCATAAATCTCGAGGACGAGATTCTTGTTAAGGGGGTAGGATTTGTAATACCCAATTTGTAAGAGATAATATAAAAAGGAGAAAAATTATTTTCTTTATTTTTATGTGGGTGTTATATCTATTTACCATCACATGTGAACAACTCACTTAAACAAAAAAATAGTTAACAAAAGACACTCAAATAACTTGTGCATCCTGTTGGAGTTTTTGTTTGCTTGTGCATTGAAATAATAACAACAATAATGCTAGTAGAAATAAAACAATGACTTGAGATGAAGTTTGAATCCTAAATTGAGAATTAGGGTTTGAAATAGAGAAGGAAAGACAAAATACTATATAATACAAAAATAAATTTATAAATAACTAAATTTATTCCACAATAATTTATTCAAATCATATATTCAGAAATTTGATTACAAATTCACACAATAGTTTGAATTCAAATTTGGAATCTAAAAGTAAAAAGAAAAGAAATGAGAAAACTAAAAAAAATGAAAGAAGAGCCTAACTGGGCCTCGGTCTCCATTCTGGCCCACCAGGAGAAGCCTACCGCGCAGCCCAATTCTATTCGCGCAGACACCACGGTCCCACTTGTCTGCGTGACCAGGTCATCATCGCGCGGGGGAAACGATTTTGTCACTGTTTAGCGGGCCCCAGCGGCCAGTCAGTCTCTCTCGCGCTCGTTTCGCTTCTGTTCTCTGACGTGTGGACCAGGCTTGTCAGTTCTGCCCTCAATAGAACGCGCGCATGGCGGACGTGACGCTGGCGCTATTTTAGCGTGCACGAAACCGATTGACCGCGCCAGGAGATAAAACCCCAGCCGCCCTTGCCTCTCTTCGTTCCACAGCTCCACTAGGTCCGCAACCGACCTAATTTCCAGTGCCACCACAACCACCAGAGGGAGCGCAGAGTGCCGCCGGTGAACATAGTCCTCGTTGCCGCATTCGCCTTAGGAACTCAGAGTCGGGGCTTTGTTTTCTCGCGGAGAATACTGGTGCGGCGTCGCGGTGATCGTAGACTCACCGGAGTGCCAGCAATCCTTCGCCGGAGCTCAACCGACCCGCCGCTCGCCGTGGTCGGGTTCGTCTGCGGCAAATCGTGAGGTACTTAACCGTTCACTGCATTCATCAGATATGGGGCATCACGTAGCTAGGCCGAATTAGAAAATGGCCGCTTGACGGCATGGATTGGATTTCCGGTCCGTGGCGCCGCCGTGGCCACACTGTTGCTGTCGTTGGTGACGGCGCGTTAGGGAAGATGCTCTGGCACCATTGATTTCGCCGTGAACGGTCTAGATTAGACGGGGACGTACCGCTTCGCGTGAGTAAATCTGTGGCGTCCAATCGTTGGTGAACGTTGTGGATTAAAAGATGGGAGAGTAGATCTGGGGCGTTGGATTCGGATCTTGCGGTTCTGTGCGCGTACCGGTTCGCGCAGGTGTAGAATCTAATCGGTGTCGTTCACTTTAGATCGGACAGCAGAGATCCTCTCGTACCCCATCGGCCGCAAGTTTTGTAAAAGAACCCCTCTGTCATTTAAGTATCAACCGCCGTCCACGACCAATGTGGACTGGGTCTAAGGAATCTTGCGCATAACCCCATGTATTTATCTGTTTTTATGTGCGCGAACCAGAGACCCGAGAAATTCAGTAAATAAATATAGAAAATGTTTTTTAATGTATAAATAATTGCTAGAATTTGTATAAATCATAGAAAATTCATATGAACTCCAAATGGATCCATTACAGTTTCTAAAATTTTGTAATATTATTGTTTATCACCTAGAGTCTCTATTTTGACATGAAAACAGTAGTAAAGTTAATTTCTCACTTAATCATATATCAAGCACATAAAACCTTTGGAAATTCATAATTTAAAATCCATAACTCCAGTCATGTTCTTATTAATCATAATGATCTGCATAGTTTTGGTTATCTTTATACCTTGTTTTACCACTAAAGTTTTGGGTAGTATATGTTATTGCTTTATGTGGTTTTGGGTATAGAGATATACATTACTCATGTTCACACTTTTGTTATCAGTTTATTATTTACTGTTCATGTTAAGATTTTTATGTTAATGGGAACATGGAGAACCACCCGGGAAAACGTGCCACCACAAGGGAGGAATGGGACGCCTTGGCTAACTAATTAGGAAAGCTAGTGGAAGACTACCTTACCCAAAAGGGGCAAGGGCAGTAGGGGAGTTGCATGCAGGGAGGTTTTCGGGTTGATTTTGCTGCGATGGCGGTCAGACGGGGATTCTTGCAAGTGCTCTTCCCATAAACTGTAGCGGGTTTTTGGAAACTAGTGGAACTTTGTAAAGGCCTTGTTGTGTTGCCCTACCTCGCTTCCTTGGTAGAGGTGTATGGGAGTCGCGATCCATTGGCAGATGGGTAACATGACTTGTGGGTACATGGTACAACCTCTGCAGAGTGTAAAACTGGTATACTAGCCATGCTCACGGTCATGAGCGACTCGGACACTCACATAATTAATTTATGTAACTTAAATTCAATTTGTCATTTGCATTTGCATGAGATTATTTATTAATTTTGTTCTATTTTTCATATTATGATTTGGTATTCACTTACTAAAAACAATGTAATTGCTAATAAAATTTGATTAACTTATTAAAAGCAATGCTCAACTTTAACCCATATTGTTGATCAGCCTTACACATCACATGAACTCCCACCTTTGGTGAGTTCATGCACACTGGTTTCCCCACAACTTGTTAAGCTATGATCATGTGTGAGCTCACCCTTACTGTCTCACACACCCCCACAGGAGAAGAACAGGTGGTTCAAGAGGAGCCACACAACAAGGAGTCTGATCTGATCTAGGAAGCGTCTTCCAGTTGATTTATTGGCGCTAAAGATGGATTCCAGTTTGATTTATATTTATCTTTTATTTTGTAAGACTTCCGTAATGTAATAAGTACTCTGATGTTATTATGATATTTATCTCTATACACTTTATTATTATATATGTAATCTTATTTGGCGTATGTATGAGATGTATCCGGCTTTATCTTTTAAATCCGGGCGTGACAAGTTTTTCCTTATTCTTATTCCCTTTTAGCACCCAATTATTTCTATTACTTTATTTGGTTGTAATCATGCTTTTATCTTTTAATACAAAGATGCGCAGGAATACGCAAAAAAAAGTGAGCTTCAAGGAAGCTGCCGCTGGAACCTGGAAATTTGTCCTCGTGACCTCATCACAAACCGAGGAGAAATTTGCTATTTTGCCACTCTGAGAAATTTGCTATTTTGTCACTTTCAATTTTGGCTACCTGTTATTATGCCATCCCGTGTCTATGACTGGTGGGACCGTCTGTATCTATGATTTGTGGGTCCGATGGCATACTGGCGAAGCCCACAAATGATAATGGTAAAATTGCCAATGGATACAGATGTCTGGAGAAATTTGCTATTTTGCCACTCACACGCACCGGCACCGGCTGTGCGGCCTCTCCGTCGGCGGTCGGCCGTCCACGTGGCTCAGCCGCGGCGCGATGCCTGGCAGATTCGCCGACCAAGGCAGCCGACACGAAGACCCGTCTCGCGATACGAGTAAGTCGTTGCCCTGCCGCTCCGTGCGTGTCAACAGCGCGTGGTCGTCAGTGTGCCTGCTCTGGCGCCCTATTAAGACTGTCCGCAACCGTTCCCCCTAAATTTTTCCCCCTAAATGTTACTATACAGCCACGTCAGCAAGATTCCATCCCCTATATTCACTCGTCCCGCAACCGTTCCCTCTATACTTTCCCCTATATATCCCTCTACTCATTAAAAAACCATTTCCATATAACTAACTTTAACCAACTTCAATTTTGATTTTCTTTCATTATTTTGCACACGTCCGACTTGTTACGCATGTATTCAAAAATCAAATTTATAAAAAATAATTACTTTACAATTACTTCCACAAAAAATATATAACAACTATTATTTTACAATACATTCGAATTTGCATATTTTCGTGATGACGTTTGATCCGTCCTGGGATACGAAATCAAATTTCGTGCAAACCAAAATGCACTAGTCTTATGCGGCAAGCAACACTTGTCTTGCAACGAAAGCCATGTGCGGCTTTCGTCGCAAGCCACTAGCTTGCACCTGAAGCCGCATTCCTCTCCCCTATATATATGCAATCCATCTATTCACAAATGCAACAACAAACTTCACTACATCAACAATTCAAACATTTCACAGTATGTCTCACAGCCATAGCGATGAAGAGTCTTACTCGAGTGATAGTGAGGACGAAACACTTATGCTTGTCAATCTTCTTGTCCTCAACATAGAGGCCAGACGCCACCTCCAACGACGGTCCCGTTTGCCTCGGCGGGTTATTCATAGAGATCATTATCGTGGAGAAAATCTTATTCATCATCACTACTTCGCCGAGAACCCTGTGTATCCACCCCACGTCTTTCGTAGAAGGTACCCACTACTTATTATTCGAATACGGTTTAATATTTGCAATTTCATTACAAATATTCTTTATTATAAACTTAGGTTCCGCATGAGTAGGCCTCTTTTCCTGAGAATCTTGCAAGGTCTTCAACAACATGATTCGTGCTTTACACAACGGGTAGACGCAACTGGTATGCCTGGTCTAGGTCCACTACAAAAAGTATGTGCGGCAATGCGGGTACTAGCATATGGGTTACCTTCAGATGCTATAGACGAGTACATTCAAATAGGGGAGTCGACAGCTAGGGAATGCCTTCATCATTTCTGTCGAGGTATCATTGCATACTTCAGTGGGTGGTATTTACGAACTCCTAACGAAGCTGACATAACACGCATCATGCACCATAGCGAATCAAGAGGTTTCCCAGGGATGTTGGGTTCTATAGATTGCATGCATTGGGAGTGGCGGAACTGTCCTACCGCATGGCGTGGTCAGTTTTGTGGCAGAAATGGACGAGCATCTATGATCCTAGAAGCTGTGGCAACCTATGACCTTTGGATTTGGCATGCTTTCTTTGGCATGCCCGGGACAAACAACGACGTGAACGTGCTCCACCGATCACCAGTTTTCGACCCCATGACATCTGGCCGAATGCCACCTGTGCATTACACAATAAATGGTAATGCATATAACTTCGGATATTACCTTGCTGATGGTATTTACCCGAACTGGCCAACATTCGTAAAAGCTATAAGGCACCCATATGAGCAAAAGAAAGTGTATTTCACACAAATGCAGGAAAGTTGTCGAAAGGATATTGAGCGTGCATTTGGAGTTCTTCAAGCTAGGTGGGCGGTGCTACGAGGTCCAGCATATGGTTGGGATCGAAATCGTTTAACTAAAATTATAACAGCTTGCATCATAATGCACAACATGATTGTTGAAGACGAAGGGCCGTTTGCAGCTAATACTGATTTTGGAGATAACACTTCAACCAGCCAAGCACCACAACTAATTGCTGAAGGAAGGGCCGAATGGGTGATTAACCACTTCGATCTTCGTCGCCAAGAAAGATCATGCTCCCTCCAAAATGATCTTGTGGAGCATTTGTGGGCTCGGCGTGGAAGCATGTAAACTTCACCAGTCGTATGCTAAAGTTTATTGAAACTTGACTCTACTATGTGTAATTTCCATTCGCAAGTCGTACGTATTGATTCTGAAATAAAGAAGTTCGTCATTGCAACTTCTGTACTTGTTCGTGCAACACAATAACCTGAACACTTGTAACGATTTGTACACATCACAAGCGATTCCAAGCTCAACACGCAGCCAATATATGAAAATTAAAGCAAACTTGTTCACAGCAACTGGAAATAATTATTGTCGATTACAACACCTTAGAACAAACACAACTGCACGACTGTCCTTCACGACTTATGGTTCGAACAAATAATATAATGGTCTGCCAAACAAATGTAACGTTGTCACATAACCAAATAATACAAACAGGTTCGGTCAAACAAGCTCAAGTAACTAGTAACCGAATATATCTTTCACTCGTAACCAAATATGAATTCTTGCAACTTCTGTTTTTGTTTTTGCATCATAATCCAAACTTGGGGTTGGACATCTTCTTCCTTCGTTGCCTCCAGCCTTTGTAATCTTTTTTCAGCAGATTCTAGTTCTTGAAGTTTCAATTCCCTTTTTCGTATGATGACCTTTTCGGCTTCCAATTCTAACCGCTTTTTCTCCATTTCCCTGTCTTCTTCTGTGCACTTCTCTTTTTTGCACCCTTTTCTATGGACCTCTGAATTTGTTTTTCAGTTATTTCTTGCAAACGGCTGAGGTACTCTGGAGATGAAGATGATGCAGGTTTGTTTCTCTCTGATTTACTGAAATCACGACCACGCGGCCGTTTTCCTGTCAACCCTGCTGATGAACTATCATTTTCAGTTGTCGGACCAGACGGAGTACCTGTGGACCCAACTGGATTTGCACTCAATCCGCGGAACGATTGTCCACTACAAATGCTCTCCCATTTCGGTTCTCCCTTTAGTTGGTGCCAGCAATGCATGTACTGGAAATTTTTGTTCTCCTCGTGTGCAAATAATGTTGCCGCCTTCGAAGTCTGTACAAATTAAGGTTTCATTTTACAAATGTGTTAACATGTATATAGATTGATTTGTAAATGATTTAAAGTCGGGATAATTTGGGTTACCTTGTCGTCATCAGTTAACCCACTTTGTTTCTCTCTAAGAACTCTTGCATAGTACCCAGCAAACTTACTTACATCTGCTCTTATCTTGTCCCATCTGCTGCTAAGCGCTCTGTTCACTCGACAAGGAAAGTTCCCCCTCTGTTCGTTGTATCTTTTTTCAATTCTAGCCCAAAGGCCCTCCCTACGTTGCCCAGTGTGCACAACAGGGTCACTGCTAATTTGCAACCAGGTTGTGCAAAGTAGAAGATCTTCAGGGCCAGTAAAGTTTTGTTCCTTAGCCTTTTTGGGTTTTTGTATAGGAGGTGCATTCTTTTCAGGACTATTGATGTCTTGAACACTATGTTCTGCATCTGAGTCCAAATTCACAGGTATGGAAGGTATAGTATTGGAACCCTGCAATGGTGTACTGGTATTGGATGGTGGAATGCAATCAGGAAATGGGTTAACTTCAGGTGGCCCAAGAGGATTCCTGACAAAATTCAAGTAATGATTCCAGTACATAGCTGATTGAGAGGCCGGAATCATGGATGATTGGGAAGAAGTATTCCCTGTATGCATGGGTGCCCACATTGTTGTCGGACCTTGAGCAGGGTTTGGAAAATTCAGGTTTCCCACGAGGTTACAATCCATAGCACTCTGCTGCATGTAAGCCGTGGGCCACATAGGGGGTGGAGGAACAAACTGCTGGCCAATAGAAGTATTTGACATGGGCTGAGAAGAAGTCGCATTGTTTGATGGGTCCATTCTAGTAAGGGTGGACAGGGGACAGATTAAGTCAGATGGTAATAAGAGTTACATTTCAGCATAAGCATTTGAACTAATGATTTCGAAATCAAATATAATAAAAGGTTCGCATTAACGGTTACAGTACTAAACCAAACACATGAGACTTGCTACTGAGCATAGTTCACAGACTACAATTATTCCTTACATGGAACTAAGTACTTCGGACAGTGTACTGCTTAGACATACATGACATATGGGTGTTCAAAAGGATGTCATGTACCTTTCACTGCCAACATAACCCTAAAACATATTCCAGTAGCTATTACGGGTAGACCTATCTGAATCACTGAAATACCATTCGTCACTCACGTCGGGGCAGTAGAACTCCTCTTCGTCAACAGAAGGATCAGTAACTGTTGGAGGGGGTGACGGAGAGGGAGGATCAACACTGATGTCATCCCACTCGTACTTAGCTACTTCTGGAAAGGCTTGGACTTTTGCCTCTAAGGCATCCTGCTGAAGCAACTGTAGTTTATCTTTGATAGCAAACAATGTCCTAGCTAGGATTTCTTCATCATGCATGTGGTCTAATGCATGATCAACTAAACCCCCCAGGGATTTTGTGGCATCCTCTGTACAGTCGATAAGGACTTTCATCAAAGCCTTCATCTTATCTTCTTGGGAGGATGCCATTACCAAATGGGCTGCAAACATTTAATTTATGAAGTAACATGTGCAAAACCTTTAAAAGCATATGCATTCTTGTAATGACAAAAGTTTGCATAAAAAATTACATACAAATTTTGTTTGAACCACAATGGTGTCATAAAAACATGCAATAACATTACAAACATGTACCAAATATAAGGGATGTAGAAACTACAGATTCGAAATTCAAAACTGATATGTACAATCACTTTCCTAAGATCTATCATATTGATGATCAAATGTAACAGATAAATTGTATAGTTACCCATATGAAAAACATGAACATGTCCAAATGCAACATAGGATATTGAGTAAACTGAAGATGAGGTAACACATGTACACTTCGAATCATAAAAAAAAACAGACAGATGCAAACTTGGCAGTTCTACTTATCAGTAAAATATTTGTTGGCAGGTACATGGGAATGAACCTGCCAAGAACATTTTATACACATTTCAAGCTTACGAAAATAATTGCCACAGTAATATAAAGGAAACATGTAAGTGCAGAGAGAAATGGTAGAGGTAATGTCCGTAGAGGAAGACAAGTTTAAGTCTGAAACATTACATATCCTGGCACAGTAAACAAGTGATTTAGTATTGTCGGTTATATTGGTGGATACTCATATAGTGCCAAAGGGTAACATTGCACATAAAAGGCACAAAAACAATGTCTGAGTTGAAATACATGAAGGACAGTCTAATCAACAGCACTGGATGGCATGGAACATAAGGTATGGTATACCAGGGCCATAAATCACCGGATGAAAAACTACCTAACTTCATACCTACAACACTTCTGTGCTTGTGCTAAATCCTATGGGCTTGGCAACAAAAAATAGGAATTTTTAACACCGCAGCAGTGGTAATGTTAATTTGTCGTCACTGAACTTTTCGTTTGAAGCGGAACAAGAACCTATACCTCTAGTAGGTATGGATCTGGGCCGCAAGACGGCGAATGAAGCACAATACGACTTCAGTTGTATATGTATCGGAACATAAACAATGATTTGCCGTGGATTTGTAAAGCAAATTACCTTAAGCACGGGAGATTTAGTGCCCACCAAGTCGAATCGAAGGGGATGCGTGTGGATCTGATGGCGCCGTTGAGGGTCTGAGACGGAAGCCAATGAATCGGACGCGACGAACCTCGGCGGAAGCGGATGTGACCCCTCTTCGTCTTCGCTCGCGAACGACAGTGCGTGCTCACGACGTCGACTTCGTCTTCTGCGCACCCGAGCGCGGCCGGTGCCGAGTCCACCGCCCGACGGGAGATCCGCCGCCGCGTCGCCTCCAAAAATCGCCCTTCCGTGGACGGGTGGAGACGGAGCGAGGTGGAGCGAGAACTTTCCGGTGTCTGGCGCGGGCGGCTCCTTCCGCGCGAAGAAGCCGAGGGGGGCGGCTACAGTGAACCGCTGCATCTGGCGTGAGAGAGAAGAGTGTCGCGAGGAAGGGGAGAGGCGAGCGCTCACCGCTGCGCGAGGTAGGGGGGAACTGTAGCCCCTATACGGTGAACAGTGTTGGCGTAGGGGAGGTGAAGAGGCCAGCGTTGCAGTCAGTCTAATACCTTCTGCATCCACGACGCCACAAGCTCACATTCACATCGCACTCTCCTCCAGCCTCCAGGCTTGGCAAGCGTGCTTCACATGACCACATCCATGTCGAACAGCGCCGCTAGCGAGAAGCAAGCGCAGCAGGCAGGCCACAGGCAGCGGCCCCCGGCGGCGTCGGCCGCGGACGCGGAGATGCAGAGGGTGTTCTGCCGCATCGACGCGGACGGCGACGGCCGGATCTCCGCCTCGGAGCTGTCCGCGGTGTCGCGCGCCATCTCCCCGCCGGCGAGCTCGTCGCACGGGCGCCGCGAGGTGGCCGCCATGATGGACGAGCTGGACACGGACCGCGACGGCTTCGTGGACCTCGGCGAGTTCAGGGCGTTCCACGCGCGCGGCGGCGGCGGCGTGGACGACGACGCCGAGCTCCGCGCCGCCTTCGACGTCTACGGCGACGGCCGCGTCACGGCGGCCGAGCTGGGCAAGGTGCTCGCGCGCGTCGGCGAGGGCGGCTGCAGCGCCGAGGAGTGCGAGCGGATGGTCGCCGGCGTCGACGCCGACGGCTGCGTCGGGTTCGAGGACTTCAAGAAGATGATGTGCCCCCAGCCGCAAGCCGAAGCCGGCGCCGCCGGGCGGGACAAGGACAAGGCCGAGGCCAAGGAGGAGTGATAAAAAAAATTCTAGTATTTGCTGGGGTGGCAGGATCCAACGGACATGGAACTGAAATCTAGCTGTAGTGGACGGAGGGACAAGGATGGATACGGATGTCTGGAGATCCGAATTATTCGTATTCGTATTCAGATAAAGTGCTAATATGGATATCCGTATTCGTATTCGATTTTAATATGGATGTTAAATAGACATATCCGAATCCGTTTCTTCTCTATCCAGTTTAAGATTCGTATTCGGTAACATTCGACAAAACTGTGAAATATCCGATACTATTCGTATCCGAAAGAAAAAAGTATTCAATAAAATCAATTTAAACTTACTTCTATTACTAATTACTAATTACAAGTGATTTTAAACATTAAATAATATACTTAAAAACTAAAGTACAAACTAGTGATATACGATGATAAAATTTAATAATATTAAAAAGTCTAATTTTAAATACATTATATTATTAGAGTTTTAGAGTCCAAAATATAAATATACTTAATATACAAAAAGATTATAATTAGAGTCCAAAATATAAATATATCATGTATAAATAATTTATTTAAAAATATGATATTCAACTAAGTTTCAACTAAATAATGTATATGTACTGTAATAATTTGCTTGTAATGTGATTTTTATTAACTATAAATCCATCGATAAAACAAATTCATACTTGTAGTACAAACTAGTGATATACGATGATAAAATTTAATAATATTAAAAAGTCTAATTTTAAATACATTATATTATTAGAGTTTTAGAGTCCAAAATATAAATATACTTAATATACAAAAAGATTATAATTAGAGTCCAAAATATAAATATATCATGTATAAATAATTTATTTAAAAATATGATATTCAACTAAGTTTCAACTAAATAATGTATATGTACTGTAATAATTTGCTTGTAATGTGATTTTTATTAACTATAAATCCATCGATAAAACAAATTCATACTTGTTATGATGCTATGTTCTAAATCAAGCAAGTATCCGAATGTAAATCCAAATTCAAACTATCTGTTTTGTATTCGTATCCGTATTCGAATTAAAATATGGTAAATAGTGACAAATCCGATCCAAATCTATCCCTACAGAGGGATACTGTTAAACCTCTATGGGTTTTAAAAAAAAAATCAAAGATATTTGAATTGTAAATAACAAACTTTCATTCATGATTTTGTGGGCTTTACCCTGATTAGAGGGAGCCCTTCCAGAAATTCTCTGTGGCCCAGAGGGCCGCAGAGGGGGTTTGGAAATAGTTTTCAACCAGCAATTGACGCGCCTCGGTATCACCTCATGAGCTGCGTCATTGCCCCAAGCGCAAAGATGGGTTGCAGCGCTCGCCCACAGCCTATTTTTATAAACCGCCGGAGACACGCGTTCGCCAACATAGGCGATGTGGTACCAAAATACTGCTGCTTCTTTCCGCCCTGCTTGCTAATCATGGGGCCCCGAACAACTCGGCAACGGCCCCGCCCCATGTGTGTGGGGGGCAGAATCAAAAACCTGGCCCGTCACACGAAAAAGTCAGCTCGTGTTCTTTGTTTCCTCTCTTTTTTTTTCTTTCCGTCTTCTTCAAATCCTCGTTATACTCAACACTCTCAGTAGTCAGCAGTATAGATGGCTATTTGACACTAACACGATGGGTCAGTCCAGACACGGCACGAAAAAGCACGGTCCAGGCACGACCCGGCCCGGTTAGTATAGTGTCAGTGCAAGGCTATAGTGCCGTGTCTGAGCTACTATCTCGACCCGTACTGCTGGCACGGGCACGACACGGTTACATTTTTATTTTAAAAATAATAGTTTACATATATTAAGTATAAGAATTCAACATATAACACAATAAAATTGTAGCTGCACTGGTTAGATAGATGCATTTAAGTCTCTTATGCACTAGGTTCGCGGGCCGGGCCGGGCGGGCCGGGCCGACCACGGGCCGTGCCGGCCCGTTTGGCCAGAAGGCGTGAACAAACGTTTTCTAAAACCTAACTCAATATTCACAACACGTCAACACTCAACAATTTACAATGAACCGTTTGCAATACTGACGTCTTCTTCAAACCGTCGAGCTAGTTTACGTTTAGAATATCCTGACGAGTTCAGAAGAGAAGAGCAGTCGAATACTACTATTTGATCTCATCCTGTTCCACGCAGGGCTACCGCCAACAACAACAACAACCTTGCATGCAACGCGGCGGAACCAGGCATTCTGGCATCTCCTTCGTCTTCTATTTCTACATCTACATATATCTGCATTAAGAAACAATAACAGCTTTGCTTGCTTGCGCCGTGAAGCATATGGGCTGAGTTTATATCCATGCACGCACGCGCAGCAGCGCCATTTTTGCGTACTGAAGTGACATCGACGACCGGGATCATGGCTGTGTTCGCTGCGGCTTAAAGCGGCTTTAATCCGGCTGCGGCTGCGGCTTCTACAGTATTTTGTCTCTACTGATTGCAGCTGCAGCAGTACAAACAGCCGTAACAGTACGGCTTTAAGCCGCAGCGAACACAGCCCATCATACCGATCGATCGAGAAGATGATGCCATGCCACCAAGATTCGAGAACAATCCATGTCCACACACAGACACACAGCATTTGCTGCTGCTAGCTGGGCCGGTGGTGGTTCTCCTAGCTAGCTAGCTAGGCCCTGTTCGGCTGGCTGCAAGCCGGCACTGTTGCAGCTGTTTGGACTGCTGCAGCTGCAATCCATAGAGAGAAAAATACTGTAGAAGCCGCAGCCGCAGCCACAGCAAGCCGCAGCGAACAAGCTGCTACATCACATATAGTAGTATGTTGTAAGCAACACGATATGTCTGTCATTCGACCGACCTCGATGCTTTTTAGCCGGTGCTCGTGCCTTGAAGCTTGGTATTTCGACTTCCCCCCTCAGGCCCTCCCCCTGCTGCGCCTAGGCCTAGACCTCCTCTGGCTCCGTCCATTTTTTTTTCCGTCCCACGCTCCGTCGACCGTCGTCGTGCAGGTGGAATGTGGGCGGGT
Source organism: Zea luxurians (assembly GCA_029449295.1). Classification (NCBI taxonomy): domain Eukaryota; kingdom Viridiplantae; phylum Streptophyta; class Magnoliopsida; order Poales; family Poaceae; genus Zea; species Zea luxurians. The sequence goes on from JAOPSE010001615.1 coordinate 113,216, forward strand.
AACATGGTCGATCTCTTTAGATCAGCACGAGCACGATCCAAAACACAGGAGCTCAAAGTACGATCCGTCACGAAATAAAATAGACCAGGCAAGCATGGCCCGAATGCGGGCCTAGGCCGGGTCTTAAATTCCGACCCGTCGGACCCCAGCATGGCTCGTACAGACGGACCGGGCTTGAGCCGGCACGGTCCAATAAAACTCAGGTTGTTTAATTTTTTTAATATAGTAAGATATCGACTTTATATTGTTGTGCTATTTGGAGTTTATGTGGTCAAATAATACTATAATTGTTTAATATCTTTAATTTAGTAAGCTCTGTACTTTATGTGGTTGTAATATTTTAATTTTATATAGTTAAATATATGGGTCGGACTTGGGCCGGCACGACCCAATAAAGACACGTCATGGTTTAGGACCGGCCTAGAACACTATTTTTACACTTCGGGCTAATACAGTACGACGCAAATTTTTTTTGGACTTTACTGAGTTAAACTTATTTAACACGAAGCATAAAAGGCTTGAGACGGACTGACCCGGTCCAATTCCTAGCACCAGTGCTGGCCAGCACGGGCCGATTCCCAGCACTAGGGCGGCTGCAGCCTGCAGGTTGGACACGTCGCACTCTGACGTTCTTCGGCGCCAGCAAATCAAAGTTCAACAACGTTGGCGCTCAACGTACGGCTGTTCGCTGCATTGTTTCTTTTCTTGGTAGACCGAGGCAGCACACATTGCATGATATGCGCGTCGTTTCTATGCCGATCGAGCCTGAGGTTGTTACTCTTTTAATACGTACGAGTAGTAGGGCTGTAAATGAGCCCAGCCGGATTGGCTCGGTGCCTGAATGAGCTTGGCTTGTCTATTTCATGAGCCGCTAAAAGAGACTCGACTCGATCTTGGCTCGTGAGTCATATGCTGTTACTTATTGTTGCATTATTTGGTAAATTAACATTATTTAAATTTAAAATATATAATCATCATTACAACATTACGAGTAATTTAAATTATAAATTGTAATATATTCATCATTAAAGACTAAAAATAAGCTATTATCTAATATTGATTATTATTTCATAAATTGATATTTTTGCAAGGTTTACGAGCCGACTTAGCTCGGCTCGTTGCAAAAACGAGCTTAAAGAAGAGGCTCGGCTCGGCTCATTCGAGACTCACGAGTCGGTTCGCAAGCCTCGAGCTTATTTTTCAGCCATAGTGTATACGACGAGTGTGCTAACAAACCCGAAGAGACCAAAACGCATCATCAGAAACCTGAGCATATATTGAGTGGACCTCTTCTTTTTTTTCCTTCTCTCTATCTCTCTCAATAATAAAGGAATACAAAAAAATGGTATTTTGGTCTTTGCTGACCTAATGTCCGAATCTAGCCCTATCCCCAAATACACGTGCATATGTGGCTGTGAAGTCGGCAGTTTAAGATTGACGACAAGAGAAAAAGGTATGGAGTGTCCTTGGTGGCGATTCCCAAAGCGTGCTAGCTACAGTACCAGATATACCACTAACAGCAGCGACTAAACAAACGTATACCCCAACCAATCCTTCCGTTTGTCTCCTCCGGAAGCCAAGAAAAGCACGGACCCTTTGGAGTTGGAGTACTGGAATGGTGCTTACTCCACTCGAACATTAAAAAGAAAATACTAATGCTTCCTACAGCGAGCACCGCAGCTAATCAACAAATACACTAAGGCTCCTTTCGTCTGAGCAGCTCCGGTACTCTGAAAAACAGTTCCGACGTTGCGAGCTATTTTACAATTCGTTTGATAAAACAGTCTCTCTTGTGTGTTATTTCGAATCATGTATTAGGAAAATAAAAGAGCCAGTATATAAGTCACGTTTTTTGTGCCTTGGCTCTCAAAACGATAACGGTTCTAGCTTCTCAAAAGGCCCTCGACGAGAAACTGTTTTATTTTGGCCCTATTCGGCTGGCTGCAAGCCGGCACTGTTGCAGCTGTTTGGACTGCTGCAGCTGCAATTCATAGAGAGAAAAATACTGTAGAAGCCGCAGCCGCAGCCGCAGCAAGCCGCAGCGAACAAGCTGTTTGTGCCCGTTTGGTTGAGATTTACGATGATTCCGAACCGAAGTGGTCTAAAGAGCCGTACCAAAGGGACCCTAACGCTGACATGCCGTGCCGCCCCCGGCTCCACATGGCAGCCTCATGAGTTCATGACGCGCTCCGAGCTGGACAGACATGGCCGGCCGGATCTTGCGCATCCTTTACTGTCACTCAAAAGCTGGAGCACAGAGACGGCCACACATAGAGAGAGAAAAGACATTCCCGTCCGTGGTGGTTGCTTCGAGTCCGCACAACGCTACGGCGTGGCGTTCGTTCGGTGCGCTTTACGACAATTTTCGTGGTGGTTTTGACGAACGAACGACTGATCGGCTCTTTATAAGATCTCCCGCCGCGATCCTAGCCAGTCGACAGCAAGCAAGTTTCTCCATCCAACCAACCTCTCAGCGATCACCCCTGCTCCTTGCATTGGTCTCATCCGCCGGCCGGCCGGGTACCAACGATGGCCTGCACCCAGGTACGTACGTGTGCGACGTACAATGCTCGTCGGCAGCTTAGCAGCAAGTACACGTCGCCATGCATTTCTACTACCGCGCCAACGCAACTGCCTCACTAGCTCACTCATCACATTCGTATTGCATTGCGCCGCCAACGACTAATTCGCTGCCGACCAGGAGGTGGTGGTGTTCGGCGTGAACCTCCTCGAGAGCGGCGCGACGGAGGACGACGGCCTGGTGGCCGGCTGGGCGGCGGTGGGCCCGTGCACGGCGCTGTCCGCGCGCGACGAGGAGCCGGCCAAGGTCCCGACCGAGACGATCAACGACGTGGCGGACGGCTACAGGCCCAGCGGCCGGTACGTCCTGGCGTCGGGCCGCGCCGGCGAGGCTGACGGCCTGCGCCGGGCGCTGAAGCGGGCCGCGCTCCGGCCCCGGGTCACGTACCGCGTCGCCGGGTGGGTCGGCCTCGGGGACGGGGACGGGGACGGGGACGAGGGGGCCCGCCACGCGGCGGTGCGCGTCAGCCTCCGCGTGGACGGCGGCTGCGTCGTCGTCGATGGAGGCGCCGTCGTCTGCGCCGAGCCCGGCAGGTGGACCGAGATCAAGGGCGCGTTCCGGCTCAAGGAGAGCCCGCGCGACGCGGAGGTGTACGTGCACGGCGCGCCCGCGGGCGTCGACGTGAAGGTCATGGATCTCCAGGTCTTTGCCACCGACCGCAGGGCGCGGTTCAGGAAGCTCAGGAAGAAGACTGACAAGGTGAGTCGTGACGTGAGCGCCGCTCAGAGGATCGGATCGGACTTTACGCCTGGTTGGTGAGCTGAGCTGATGGCTTGCTCGCCGCGAGAACGACACTCGCGCCCCGAAAAAGATTTTCGCACTAGTCTATGCACGCACTGAATACTGATGTGCACATGGATGGATCGATATAGATTGGATTGCATTTGATTGGATGGTGCTCTGATTTGCTGCAAATAAACACCAGGTGCGCAAGCGGGACGTGGTCCTCAACTTCGGCAGCGCGGCGTCGGGCATCTCGGGCGCGTCCATCCGCGTGATGCAGATGGACAGCAGCTTCCCGTTCGGCACCTGCATCAACACCAGCGTGATCCAGAACCCGGGCTTCGTGGACTTCTTCGCCAAGCACTTCGACTGGGCCGTGTTCGAGAACGAGCTCAAGTGGTACCACACGGAGGCGCAGCAGGGGCAGCTCAACTACAGCGACTCGGACGCGCTGCTCGACTTCTGCGACCGCTACGGCAAGCCCGTGCGCGGCCACTGCATCTTCTGGGCCGTTGCCAACACCGTGCAGCAGTGGGTCAAGAACCTGGACGACGACCAGCTCGCGTCGGCCGTGCGGGCCCGCCTGCAGAGCCTGCTCACCCGCTACGCCGGCAGGTTCCCGCACTACGACGTCAACAACGAGATGCTGCACGGCAGCTACTACCAGGACCGCCTGGGCGACGACATCAACGCCTTCATGTTCCGCGAGGCCGCGCGGCTGGACCCGGGCGCCACGCTCTTCGTCAACGACTACAACGTCGAGGGCGGCAGCGACCCCAACGCCACCCCGGAGAAGTACATCGAGCAGATCAGCGCGCTGCAGCAGAAGGGCGCGGCGGTGGGCGGCATCGGCCTGCAGGGCCACGTCACCAACCCCGTCGGCGAGATCATCTGCGACGCGCTCGACAAGCTCGCCACCACCGACCTGCCCGTCTGGCTCACGGAGCTGGATGTGAGCGAGTCCGACGTCGACCTCCGCGCCGAGGACCTCGAGGTGGTGCTCCGGGAGGCGTACGCGCACCCGGCCGTCGAGGGCGTCATCTTCTGGGGCTGCATGCAGGGCCACATGTGGCGCCAGGACGCGTGCCTCATCGACGCCGACGGCAACGTCAACGACGCCGGCGAGAGGTCAGTAGTGTCCCTAAACTAATTTATTATAGCCACTGAAAAACGATCGATCGATCAATCGATCTCAGCCCCGAGAGTATAATGCAGATTCGTCGATCTCCGGAGGGAGTGGACATCGCACGCGCGCGGGCAGATCGACAGCGCTGGACACTTCAAATTCAGGGGGTACCACGGCACGTACATCGTGCAGCTCGCGACGGCGACGGGGAAGGTGCACAAGACGTTCTCCGTGGAGAAAGGGGACACCCCTCTCGTGCTGGACATGAACCTTTGACGATCACTTCTACCGTTCCCTAGTTATATACAGACATATGGCATTGATTTGACCCAATGGAACGCAAACAGAAAGCAGCACTCCAATGCTACATGTATCTATCTATGATTGGTATTGTAAGGCAAACTTAAGGTATTGTACTCCTTAAGAATTATTGGTGATGGTGAATAAAGTGAACGAGCTATTCCTCGTTTTGTAGTAAACCGTATTGATGTTCTCTGTCACGGATCCTACGTAGATGATTCGTTCTTTTTCTAGCTTGTAGGATGCATTTTTTTTTGCGAATACATATGAGAGATTGAGAGCTGCATATTTTTACATTAAAAAGATGAAAACATAATTACAACCAAACAGAAGAACAAATCAAGATTGGGCGCTAAAAGGAAGAAGAAAAAGCACCGTAAAAAAAAGCATCATATGGTAACAGAAAATAAAAAGAACCTAGAGCAGCGCTGCTAAGAACTATGTAAAAAAAAAACATAAGCAGTCAAACCCAACTAGACCAGAAAGCTACATAGCCTGCATAGTGTGGCAGAACCTCCAAGTTATTTGGCGCACATGCACCTGTCCTTGTCTCAAAAACCTCAAACGGCTGTGCATGTGCACCAGATAACTTAACAGGATCCGTCCGATTGCCCTAAGGACATCGGATAAACCGCTTACAACCAGAATCGCTGGATTAAGTAACACAAATCACACACACCAATATTTTTGCAACGGAAATCTTATTACCAAATTTTACAAGTTACAAAAATTTTATATTATTTTATCGGAGTGAATACAAAAGTATAAGTTTAAAATATATGCTAGCTCAAATGACCATCCTCAGTAAGAAGATAAAGACGGGGTATACTTATATAAGAAGGTCGAGCCCACCGGCACTTAACACCATCATCAGCAGCACAAAACTACAACCTGAAAAACAACAGGGAATAAAACCCTGAGTATGGAATTACTCAGCAAGACTTACCCGACTAAAGAAAAGTCTCTCAAGGGTATGCTGGATTTGGGAATCAAGGAATAGTTTTAGCAAGAATCAAATTAGATACTTTTGCAGAAATAGCTTACTAAAGTGAGTCATTACTTTCAATATTTTAGCGCCAGATTAAATACTAATAGACTCTGTTTGCATCTGGTCTAATTTCACCATCTCATCAATACAACATCATTTTTATTCATGAGGTTCACATCCTGACTTAGGTTGCAGGTCAGTGACCAAGTCTTCATAACCGCGAAGGTACGGCGATCCGAATCGATTATACTCAGCTGAGGATCTCCGATCACATGACATATGTAGCACTTAATCCTTGCACATGTCAACTCGCCACTAGGGTTCTTAAGACCAGATCAGGTTCACGCCAACCGAGAGCACAGATACACCACCGTCCAGCCTCTTGCCACGGAGGGTACACACTACTCTCGCCATCTCTCCACTCCCATTGCGTGGTATCTTATTCTGGTATTAGTCTGCCCGAGGCAAAGCTTACCCATGATGAGGCATGTGACTAGTTAAAGGGTCCTCGGTCAGTAGGCCAACATACACATCCAATCCTTAATCAACCTGGGTAGATCATCACCTGTTCCTAGCCCAAGTCCCGATTTAAGTACTTCCATCCTTTGGATTGTTTGTATTCCTTAGGATGAAAAGAGCATTATAGGGAACTTTGCAGTAAGATCCCACCATTGCTCCCAATGAAAATAATCTTGCAGGTAGAAGCCAACTTTCCTCAGGATAACCCCTGAGCAAGGCCTTATTGCGAAAGACAACTTCTATCCACAAGATCTAAGCAGAGCTAAGCATTTTTGTAAATCATATTTTGATACTTCATCAGAAGTATCTATAAAGGTATGGATATCAAGGAAGACAATGCATCAAAGGGTTCCAAGCAACTCCTATAAACCTAATGCACATTTCACTAGACTTAAAGTGTGCAAAAATTATTTAAAAACACAAGGAAGGGGTTGCATACACCGGGGCTTGCCTGGGTAACACTAGGTTAGTGTTGTTAGACGACGACCACTTGACGATCATCCCTTGGTCGATCACTTGCTTGATTTAACCATCTTCAGTTCCGTTCATCAGCACATCTTGTGGTCGACTCAATTCTGGTTCTCCGCATCACGTAGTCAATTAAACGTACCTAAATGATTTGCATAATGCACATGAATGCATAGCGCTGACTTCACTGTACAACTACAATTCTTCGCATAAAATGCCGATAGCGCCTACCGGCAAGGCACTAAAATTACTAAGCAAATAAATTCAGCTTACCAGCATCAAACGTGACTCACTACTCGCGAGAATGCTGATAAATCCTGGCTCGAGCTTTATGCCGTGCACTTGGTGAATATCACACTGCTAGCTTCGTCTTCACCTGATTCTTGGGATTTCTTGATGACGCGCGGAACGACGACGATCTTCGATTGAAGTCTTCGACCGAGTACTTGATAAGCGATGCACAAGGACCTCGCTTATTTTTGTCTAAAGTCTGGGATTCGGGGTCCGACGAGATCGAGTAGGGAAGAACGAGGTTCAATGGGCTCGACGACGATACGGGAGAGCGACGTATATGGAGCTGTAGGTATGGCGAGCTGACGCAAGTGACAGAGACCGCCGCGTATGGCAGCAGTGCGTCGACAGTCTATAGATTTGGGTGTTTTATTGAATAGGAGGGATGCGAAGAGCCGGACAATCACTTGAACATGGTTGACGGCGAGGTCTGCCGGGAGAGAATATCGGCACACGACGCGACATGACAAACACGCATAGCTTCAAAACCACGCGCGCGAGACCCAACTACTGTGCCATGCGCATAAGGAACAAGCGCATGCAGTAGCGAACACGGTCAACGAGCCTAACGACACAGGGCCAAACAACGAACGCATTTGGCGAGGTCGACGACGCGACAAAATTAAGACCGAGCAAGCCGAGAGGGCGTGCTGGCGAGCAGTAAAAGGACTCGACGCGGGAGTTTGACGCGCACGCGAAGCTATCACCAGCGACAACACGACGATGGCGATATGAGCGAACGTGATTCGGCGCGGGCCAAACACCGGACAACCGTGGCAGCATCATGGCAAGCAGACGCACGGACGGGTGGGACTCCGGCGGGGCGCGAACTAGGTGACGGCAGCGCGCAAGGACGATCTTGGCTAGGGGAAAAGCTCCGCTGCGCAGGGATCCGAGCTCGACGCAGGGAGTTTCACGGCTCGCGGTGACCATGACCGAGCGCAGGGGAAAGAAGACCCAAGCGCTCGGAACCAGACAGCGACGCACGCGAAATCCGGGACAGCTTGGCTGGGAAGATAGGAAGGCAGCGGAGGACACGACGACTGGGAACTCTGGCCGAGCGAGCTCGAGCAGAGTGCCAGGGACGCGACAAACCAAATCCAAGCCAGGGCCGAGCTTCATGGCCGGGCAGAGGGACAAGAAGGGCGCGACTAGCGTCCATGGAGAGGGGCGGCTGGGGAAGGGCAGGCACTAGGAAGGCCATGGCTGGGAAGGGAGATGGAGGTTGGGCAGAGGGTGGACTCGAGCTGGAAGCGAGCTCGGCCGAGACCTGGGCACCGGGCGCGCGAGATCCGGCGAGCGCAGGGGCGCGACACAGGGAGCCAGGCAAGCAGGGAGGAGGAATAGCTGGGCGCGCGCATCCAGAAGCTTCGACGACGGCGTGAGCAGGGAGCTTCGCGCGGCCCGTGATGGAGGAGAAGGGGCGCGCGGCGATGGGGCAGAGCGCGCGTGATGAAAGCTCGGTGAAGAAGAAGACGCGAGGGAGAGAGAGGGAGACACGACTGGGGAAGAGGAAACGCCGGCAGAGGGAGTTGGGGTAGCCGTGACGAGGGAGTTCGGCCGGCGAACAGAGAGAAGCCAGGAAAGGTCCGCGTAAGAGAGAAAGCAGAGAAGAAGTTGCGCGCGCGTGAATAAAAAGAACCATGGGGCGGTGGCTAAAGGAAAAGATCAGGGAGACGGCTGAGTGGATGAGATCGGCTGGGATTTTTTTCCTGTTGCCCGCGACGCAGATGAGAACGACGACAGAAAACTCCCAGGTTGAAGGAAACGGCGCAAGAATAAGGAAAAGAAGATTTTTTTTAAACCAGAAATATCTTGTTTCTTAGAGTTAAAATTCAGAGAGATTAAATAAGAGGTCCTAAAACACATTTCGACAACGCCTTTCACTTTTTATGGTTACGAGATAGAGGATCTAGTTGATTAGCAATTATGCGGTTTTACCACGAATTACCTCGATATGGTTTAATTCGTACTGATAGATTTACCTGTGGTCTGAACATCTAATTCCATAGTTACGTCAATTTGTGTGATAATCGGATCTCAATGATAATTCCTTGATTGTCAACCTCGCGCATGATTCCTTTCAGACGATGCGCGATTCAGATTATTTTGCCCTCAACATTTAGTTGTCTAGTACAAATTAATTTGCCCGGGATAAAAATCACCCGAGCGGGTCGAGCTTCCGAATTCGTATTCGCGTGAGCGATGAATTTTAAATAATCACCGGACACACCGATTTTCGAAACAGCTATGTTCCGAACATCACGAAAATTTAGGAAGAGCCCGGATTAATAAAAACGATGTCGAATTCACGACAAACGGAACAAATGCGATACTAACATCGCGAAAGGCGAAAATGTTTAGACCTTAGTGTCCGTCTTATACACTAATATCACGTGCTTAAATCCGTACTCGTTGTCGAGCGGAATATAAACACCTGGGGTGTTACAGACCTCCCCCTTAAAAGAATCTCGTCCCGAGATTCGGAGCGAAAGACTTTTAAGAGTAGAGAAGCATGTAACCCATGTCCATACCAGCGATAATCATAAGACAGTTTCAAGCAAAGCGAGTGTCTCAGAATGTTGCTTTCTCTAGTGGACATAGCATGTATTACCTTAAGCTAATTTAGAGATGTCCACTAATAGAGATGATGTCTGCTAGAGGAACACATAAGGTTCCATGTGTGCAGTTTGCTTTTTCTGATGACACTGTACTATCCGAGTCTGTTAGGCGAGCGACAAATATGCGACTTACTCAAACAGAATCAGATGCACCATCTTGGGTAAAACACACAGGAAGAGGTTTACCAACAAGCGGTCACAGTAAGTTCGTAGCACACGAGACGAGTGCGGATGTCGAACAACATCACGGTTAACTCGTGTTAGCCAGAGAATCCAAGTCCATAAAGATGATAGGGATTCGAGAAAATATCAATGGAGAGATCTATTCACTACACCATAACACAATTTTAGCGTCAAACAACTGACGGTAAAAATAGACGTTTTGCGACAGACAGTCTATCACAAAATATTACCATCACACTATCTGTCGGTAGTTATTGTATTGGAGTCAACAAATCTGTCGGCAATAATGTCGAGCTATTGTGGCAGTCCATCTGTCGGTAAAACAGATTATGCATGGCACAAAGTCTGTCGGGAAAAAGTAGCATCAAATCGTTTGTCGGTAAATGGATGTCACGATCCTAAATAGCAAAAAAATAATTAATAACGAGCAAAAAATAATTAATAATTAATAACTACGTAGGATCGGAATCGAACATATTATTGCCCAGTTTTAAAAACTGGCGCCGTGTCACGCGCGCTTGCGTCCCGAGCCGAGTCACGACCTAGCTAGCGCGCGCGCGCGGGCGAGCAGGCGGCGACGATTGAGTCACGCGCGCGGGCGAGCAGGGCGACGACGCGATTGAGTCACACGCGCGGGCGAGCAGGCGGCGGCACGATTGAGTCACGCGCGCGGGCGAGCAGGCGGCGGCGATAGAGAAGGGCGAGCAGGCCGGCGCGCTGTCGTGTGTGTCCGAGACCTAACAGCATAGCGGCGGCGATTGAGAAGGGGGAGGCCGGCGCGGGCGAGCAGGCCGGCGTGGGCAAGCAGGTCGGCGCAGGCGGGAAGGCCACGACGAGGTGCAGGCGGGCGAGCTGCTGGTGAGGACGACATTGCCGGTGAGGATGACTTCGAGCTGCTTTGAATTATGGTTTTTAATTTTTGTGCAATCTTTGTTGTTGATGGGTAGTGGCGGGGGGTACTCGGTTCGCCATACCTTGGCTCTGCCGCAAATCTCTACCAAAATCATTCTCTGGCACAAACTAATCAATAGCCATGGACATTTGATTCAAGTTCGTTTCAGTAGCCATAGGTGCTAGATGCAAGAAAGAAGATGGACACCTAAACAAATCGTTTGTTACCTGGACGAGGCCCTGTTCTTGTGCGCTACTAGTAACATGAATTGTTGAAATCAATGAACAACCCTTGGATAAAGTAAACCAATAATGCATATGCCCATGTGATCACGACGATTAGGCGACTTGAAGCAAGATTAGGAAACAAACGATTTGACTCTTTTGTCAGTGCTTCTATTCCCAAACAGTTAGGGGGTTGTGGTGAGGGCGATGAGATCACGACATTATGCTGTAGGCTACTGCTTGCTCGTGCTATGTGCCTTAGGCATTAGCCGCCTGCAGGCTACTGCTTGCTCGCCTGCTGCTAGCCTTCTGGCTCCTGCAATTCTCCGCTCGTCAGCTTGTAGTTTTCTAGTTTTCAACCCAAGGCGTCAGCCTACAACTCGCCATTTCAGCAGTTCTTGACTTCCTAATTCTATATATCATGGCCCCATGATATGACTCTACTAGGAAACCTGAAAGTCTTTTTTCGTTGTTGATTTTTTAATTTATTGGTTATCATTTATTTGAGATGAGTTTTTAAAGCACAATGGATTTCTGAAGATTATTAATACTAAATAATGAAGATGAAACAAAATGAATGGACAAGTGTAAAAACAATGCTAAAACCAAACCTAGTAGAGGTATGTGTTGCAAACTTGTAGTTAGTAAATTTTGCTATAAAATAATTAGACGATCATTAGTTCAGCTTTTATCTTTGATACTTGTAATGATTTCCCTTTTTACACCTCTACTTTGAAACTAGGAAGGGTACATTTCATCTTATTATCTTTTAAGGTACAACATGGATAAAAGGTGGATGAATGAACCTAGGTATATTTCTAACAATGTTCTATAAACCATTATTTTGTAGTAATCACCTTTGACCAACTATCGTTTTTGTACCTAATATTTATAGGCACAACGAAGGTCTATATAGATGGGGTAGCTGGATTTATTGAGTTTGCGTTTTAGCTATTCTATAGGTGGAAATAGAATTCTATGTCCTTGTAGAAAATGTGTTAATTCTCTATGGAAAGATGAAAATGAAGTTCGTGCACACTTGATATGTGATGGCTTTCAAGAGGGATACAAAAAGTGGACTTATCATGGAAGAAACAGACTCTATGCCTATTAATAGTCATGACTATAGTGATATAGAGGCTACAAACAATTCAGATGAAGATGACATAGCCAATTTGGTTCAAGACATGGCTGGTGGTCTAGATGATAAAGGGGATTTTGAAGTATCTGATGGTTTAGATGAACTGATGTAGAATTTAGAAGCCATCAATCAGTTAGTGATAGATAATACCCAAGAGCTATACCCAGGGTGTAAGAAGTTCTCAAAGTTGCATTTCTTAATAAGAATTCTTCACTTGAAATTGCTTGGAGGGTGGACAGATAAAAGTTTTGATATGCTACTAGATCTACTAATGGAGGCTTTCCCTGATGGCTTGGCATTGCCAAAAAATTTCAATGAAGCAAAGAAAGTAATTAAGTGTCTAGGACTCAGGTATATCAAAATTGATGCATGTGAAAATGGTTGCATTTTGTTTAGGAAGGAGTATGCTAATTGTGATGCATGTCCCACATGTGAAAGGTCACGCTGGAAATCAAAAAGGAGAAGTTTAAATGGAAAACGTGCACACAAGGTTCCATGCAAAGTTCTTCGCTATTTTCCAATAAAAAGAAGGCTTCAGAGGTTATTTCTATCATCTAAGACAGCAAGTGACATGAGGTGGCATGATGAGGAGCGTATACAAGATGGATTACTAAGGCATCCTGCAGATTCACCTCTCTGGAAGGATTTTGACCAAAAGCACCCAGTGTTTGCTTCTGACAGTCGCAACATTAGACTTGCTTTAGCTACAGATGGTTTCAATCCGTTTAGGTCCATGAATGTTAGCTATAGCATTTGTGTAACACCCCTGGTGTTACTGTAACTAAAACTTGAGCATGGCATCATAAGCATTGACATTGCATATGTTTGATACACCTAGAGTGTATTCACTAGGTAAAATTTCAAACAATGTATTGTTTTTGGTGTTTTGCAATAGGAACCCTGGATAGGGAACCTAACCCTAAATAAGATTCAAAAGGGGTAAAACTTAAACCAAGATGAGAAAACCTAAAGGCTTTAGGGAAAGAGGCATAAAAAAATGTCCCAAAAACAAAGTTGAATTACATTTATACCCCTGGGATACCAGAAACCCTAGTTGAAACCCTGAAAAAACCCTAAAACCAAACCCTAGGGACCTATGTGCAAAATTAGCCCACTTTTGGGCTAAAGTGCAAAAAACCAAGTCAAAAAGGTATCTTAAGTCATTTGGTTCACAAATGTGTGGACTTGTAGGCCAAAATTGGATTTTGGACTTAAATGCAAAATGGACCTCACTTAAGCTCTATTCTAAGTCTGAATTCAGTTAGTGGGCTCAACTTGGAGCCCTGTATCTTTTAAAATATAAGGTTTTTGCCCTAAGTGATCACATCAAGATTGTAGCCCAATTATAGGAGAACAACTTTTCTTAAGAGTGTAAGCATTGTTGTTAAGAAAATATTGGAGATAAGCAGGTCAGGCTGTCAAG
>JAOPSE010001616.1:0-126490 GCA_029449295.1 Zea luxurians
TTTCAATAATACCGAAGGCTAACACCTACGGATTTTTGACCAAGAAATGGTCTCCACCAGAAATCCAAGAATGTGATCTATGGCAAGGAAACATATGTGGGGTGAGGTGTATGAGCCTCTGGTCGACGATCAATGGCCACACAACCCTAATTTTTGTCGAAAATAGCCATGAACGACCATTTTCAATGACAATGAAGGCTAACACCTACGAAGTTTTGACCAAGAAATGGTCTCCATCATAAATCCAAGAATGTGATCTATGGCAAGGAAACATATGTGGGGTGAGGTGTATGAGCGTCTGGTCGATGATCAATGGCCACACAACCCCCATTTTTGTCGAAAATAGCCATGAACGACCATTTTCAATAATATCGAAGGCTAACACCTACGGATTTTTGACCAAGAAATGGTCTCCACCAGAATTCCAAGAATGTGATCTACGACAAGGAAACATATGTGGGGTGAGGTGTATGAGCCTCTGGTCGACGATCAATGGCCACACAACCCCCATTTTTGTCGAAAATAGCCATGAATGACCATTTTCAAAAATACCAAAGGCTAACACGTACGGATTTTTGACCAAGAAATGGTCTCCACCAGAAATCCAAGAATGTGATCTATGGCAAGTAAACATATGTGGGGTGAGGTGTATGAGCCTCTGGTCGATGATCAATGGCCACACAACCCCCATTTTTGTCGAAAATAGCCATGAATGACCATTTACAATAATACCGAAGGCTAACACCTACGGATTTTTGACCAAGAAATGGTCTCCACCAGAAATCCAAGAATGTGATCTATGGCAAGGAAACATATGTGGGGTGAGGTGTATGAGCCTCTGGTCGATGATCAATGGCCACACAACCCCCATTTTTGTCGAAAATAGCCATGAACGACCATTTTCAATAATACCGAAGGCTAACACGTACGAGTTTTTGACCAAGAAATGGTCTCCACGAAAAATCCAAGAATGTGATCTATGGCAAGGAAACATATGTGTAGTGAGGTGTACGAGCCTCTGGTCGATGATCAATGGCCACACAACCCCCATTTTTGTCGAAAATAGCCATGAATGACCATTTTCAATAGGCCATTGATCATCGACTAGAGGCTCATACACCTCACCCCACATATGTTTCCTTGCCATAGATTACATTCTTGGATTTCTGGTGGAAGCCATTTCTTGGTTAAAAACTCGTATGTGTTAGCCTTCGGTATTATTGAAAATGGTCATTCATGGCTATTTTCGACAAAAATGGGGGTTGTGTGGCCATTGATCATCGACCAGATGCTCATACACCTCACCCCACATATGTTTCCTTGCCATAGATCACATTCTTGGATTTCTGGTGGAGACCATTTCTTGGTCTAAAATCCGTAGGTGTTAGCCTCTAGTATTATTGAAAATGGTCGCTCATGGCTATTTTCATAAAAAATGGGGGTTGTGTGGCCATTTATCATCGACTAGAGGCTCATAAACCTCACCCCACATATGTTTCCTTGCCATAGATTACATTCTTGGATTTCTGGTGGAAGCCATTTCTTGGTTAAAAACTCGTACGTGTTAGCCTTCAGTATTATTGAAAATGGTCATTCATGGCTATTTTCGGCAAAATGGGGGTTGTGTGGCCATTGATCGTCGACCAGAGGCTCATACACCTCACCCCACAAATGTTTCCTTGTCGTAGATCACATTCTTGGATTTCTGGTGGAGACCATTTCTTGGTCAAAAATCCGTAGGTGTTAGCCTTCGATATTATTGAAAATGGTCGTTCATGGCTATTTTCGACAAAAATGGGGGTTGTGTGGCCATTGATCATCGACCAGAGGCTCATACACCTCACCCCACATATGTTTCCTTGCCATAGATCACATTCTTGGATTTCTGGTGGAGACCATTTCTTGGTCAAAAATCCGTAGGTGTTAGCCTTCGGTATTATTGTAAATGGTCATTCATGGCTATTTTCGACAAAAATGGGGGTTGTGTGGCCATTGATCATCGACCATAGGCTCATACACCTCACCCCACATATGTTTCCTTGCCATAGATCACATTCTTGGATTTCTGGTGGAGACCATTTCTTGGTCAAAAATCCGTAGGTCTTAGCCTCTAATATTATTGAAAATGGTCGCTCATGGCTATTTTCATAAAAAAATGGGGGTTGTGTGGCCATTTGTCATCGACTAGAGGCTCATAAATCTCACCCCACATATGTTTCCTTGCCATAGATCACATTCTTGGATTTTTGGTGGAGACCATTTCTTGGTCAAAAACTCGTACGTGTTAGCCTTCGGTATTATTGAAAATGGTCGTTCATGGCTATTTTCGGCAAAATGGGGGTTGTGTGGCCATTGATCATCGACCAGAGGCTCGTACACCTCACCCCACATATGTTTCCTTGCCATAGATTACATTCTTGGATTTCTGGTGGAAACCATTTCTTGGTTAAAAACTCGTACGTGTTAGCCTTCGGTATTATTGAAAATGGTCATTCATGGCTATTTTCGGCAAAATGGGGGTTGTGTGGCCATTGATCGTCGACCAGAGGCTCATACACCTCACCCCACATATGTTTCCTTGTCGTAGATCACATTCTTGGATTTCTGGTGGAGACCATTTCTTGGTCAAAAATCCGTAGGTGTTAGCCTTCGATATTATTGAAAATGGTCGTTCATGGCCATTTTCGACAAAAATGGGGGTTGTGTGGCCATTGATCATCGACCAGAGGCTCATACACCTCACCCCACATATGTTTCCTTGCCATAGATCACATTCTTGGATTTCTGGTGGAGACCATTTCTTAGTCAAAAATCCGTAGGTGTTAGCCTTCGGTATTATTGTAAATGGTCATTCATGGCTATTTTCGACAACAATGTGGGTTGTGTGGCCATTGATCATCGACCAGAGGCTCATACACCTCACCCCACATATGTTTCCTTGCCATAGATCACATTCTTAGATTTCTGGTGGAGACCATTTCTTGGTCAAAAATCCGTAGGTCTTAGCCTCTAATATTATTGAAAATGGTCGCTCATGGCTATTTTCATAAAAAATGGGGGTTGTGTGGCCATTTATCATCGACTAGAGGCTCATAAATCTCACCCCTCATATGTTTCCTTGCCATAGATCACATTCTTGGATTTTTGGTGGAGACCATTTCTTGGTCAAAAACTCGTACGTGTTAGCCTTCGGTATTATTGAAAATGGTCATTCATGGCTATTTTCGGCAAAATGGGGGTTCTGTGGCCATTGATCATCGACCAGAGGCTCGTACACCTCACCCCACATATGTTTCCTTGCCATAGATCACATTCTTGGATTTCTGGTGGAGACCATTTCTTGGGCAAAAATCCGAATGTGTTAGCCTTTGGTATTTTTGAAAATGGTCATTCATGGCTATTTTCGACAAAAATGGGGGTTGTGTGGCCATTGATCTTCGACTAGAGGCTCATACACCTCACTACACATATGTTTCCTTGCCATAGATCACATTCTTGGATTTATAGTGGAGACCATTTCTTGGTCAAAAATCCGTAGGTGTTAGCCTTCAGTGTCATTGAAAATGGTCGTTCATGGCTATTTTCGACAAACAATTAGGGTTGTGTGGCCATTGATCGTCGACCAGAGGCTCATACACCTCACCCCACATATGTTTCCTTGCCATAGATCACATTCTTGGATTTCTGGTGGAGACCATTTCTTGGTCAAAAATCCGTAGGTGTTAGCCTTCGGTATTATTGAAAATGGTCGTTCATGGCTATTTTCGACAAAAATGGGGGTTGTGTGGCCATTGATCATCGACCAGACGCTCATACACCTCACCCCACATATGTTTCCTTGCCATAGATCACATTCTTGGATTTCTGGTGGAGACCATTTCTTGGTCTAAAATCCGTAGGTCTTAGCCTCTAGTATTATTGAAAATGGTCGCTCATGGCTATTTTCAAGGTCGCTCATGGCTATTTTCATAAAAAATGGGGGTTGTGTGGCCATTTATCATCGACTAGAGGCTCATAAACCTCACCCCACATATGTTTCATTGCCATAGATCACATTCTTGGATTTCTGGTGGAGACCATTTCTTGGTTAAAAACTCGTACGTGTTAGCCTTCGGTATTATTGAAAATGGTCGTTCATGGCTATTTTCGGCAAAATGGGGGTTGTGTGGCCATTGATCATCGACCAGAGGCTCGTACACCTCACCCCACATATGTTTCCTTGCCATAGATCACATTCTTGGATTTCTGGTGGAGACCATTTCTTGGTCAAAAATCCGTACGTGTTAGCCTTTGGTATTTTTGAAAATGGTCATTCATGGCTATTTTCGACAAAAATGGGGGTTGTGTGGCCATTGATCTTCGACCAGAGGCTCATACACCTCACTACACATATGTTTCCTTGCCATAGATCACATTCTTGGATTTATGGTGGAGACCATTTCTTGGTCAAAAATCCGTAGGTGTTAGCCTTCAGTGTCATTGAAAATGGTCGTTCATGGCTATTTTCGACAAAAATTAGGGTTGTGTGGCCATTGATCGTCGACCAGAGGCTCATACACCTCACCCCACATATGTTTCCTTGCCATAGATCACATTCTTGGATTTCTGGTGGAGACCATTTCTTGGTCAAAAATCCGTAGGTGTTAGCCTTCGGTATTATTGAAAATGGTCGTTCATGGCTATTTTCGACAAAAATGGGGGTTGTGTGGCCATTGATCATCGACCAGACGCTCATACACCTCACCCCACATATGTTTCCTTGCCATAGATCACATTCTTGGATTTCTGGTGGAGACCATTTCTTGGTCTAAAATCCGTAGGTGTTAGCCTCTAGTATTATTGAAAATGGTCGCTCATGGCTATTTTCAAGGTCGCTCATGGCTATTTTCATAAAAAATGGGGGTTGTGTGGCCATTTATCATCGACTAGAGGCTCATAAACCTCACCCCACATATGTTTCCTTGCCATAGATTACATTCTTGGATTTCTGGTGGAAACCATTTCTTGGTTAAAAACTCGTACGTGTTAGCCTTCGGTATTATTGAAAATGGTCATTCATGGCTATTTTCGGCAAAATGGGGGTTGTGTGGCCATTGATCGTCGACCAGAGGCTCATACACCTCACCCCGCATATGTTTCCTTGTCGTAGATCACACTCTTGGATTTCTGGTGGAGATCATTTCTTGGTCAAAAATCCATAGGTGTTAGCCTTCGATATTATTGAAAATGGTCGTTCATGGCTATTTTCGACAAAAATGGGGGTTGTGTGGCCATTGATCATCGACCAGAGGCTCATACACCTCACCCCACATATGTTTCCTTGCCATAGATCACATTCTTGGATTTCTGGTGGAGACCATTTCTTGGTCAAAAATCCGTAGGTGTTAGCCTTCGGTATTATTGTAAATGGTCATTCATGGCTATTTTCGACAAAAATGGGGGTTGTGTGGCCATTGATCATCGACCAGAGGCTCATACACCTCACCCCACATATGTTTCCTTGCCATAGATCACATTCTTAGATTTCTGGTGGAGACCATTTCTTGGTCAAAAATCCGTAGGTCTTAGCCTCTAATATTATTGAAAATGGTCGCTCATGGCTATTTTCATAAAAAATGGGGGTTGTGTGGCCATTTATCATCGACTGGAGGCTCATAAATCTCACCCCTCATATGTTTCCTTGCCATAGATCACATTCTTGGATTTTTGGTGGAGACTATTTCTTGGTCAAAAACTCGTACGTGTTAGCCTTCGGTATTATTGAAAATGGTCATTCATGGCTATTTTCGGCAAAATGGGGGTTCTGTGGCCATTGATCATCGACCAGAGGCTCGTACACCTCACCCCACATATGTTTCCTTGCCATAGATCACATTCTTGGATTTCTGGTGGAGACCATTTCTTGGGCAAAAATCCGAATGTGTTAGCCTTTGGTATTTTTGAAAATGGTCATTCATGGCTATTTTCGACAAAAATGGGGGTTGTGTGGCCATTGATCTTCGACTAGAGGCTCATACACCTCACTACACATATGTTTCCTTGCCATAGATCACATTCTTGGATTTATGGTGGAGACCATTTCTTGGTCAAAAATCCGTAGGTGTTAGCCTTCAGTGTCATTGAAAATGGTCGTTCATTGCTATTTTCGACAAAAAATTAGGGTTGTGTGGCCATTGATCGTCGACCAGAGGCTCATACACCTCACCCCACATATGTTTCCTTGCCATAGATCACATTCTTGGATTTCTGGTGGAGACCATTTCTTGGTCAAAAATCCGTAGGTGTTAGCCTTCGGTATTATTGAAAATGGTCGTTCATGGCTATTTTCGACAAAAATGGGGGTTGTGTGGCCATTGATCATCGACCAGACGCTCATACACCTCACCCCACATATGTTTCCTTGCCATAGATCACATTCTTGGATTTCTGGTGGAGACCATTTCTTGGTCTAAAATCCGTAGGTCTTAGCCTCTAGTATTATTGAAAATGGTCGCTCATGGCTATTTTCAAGGTCGCTCATGGCTATTTTCATAAAAAATGGGGGTTGTGTGGCCATTTATCATCGACTAGAGGCTCATAAACCTCACCCCACATATGTTTCATTGCCATAGATCACATTCTTGGATTTCTGGTGGAGACCATTTCTTGGTTAAAAACTCGTACGTGTTAGCCTTCGGTATTATTGAAAATGGTCGTTCATGGCTATTTTCGGCAAAATGGGGGTTGTGTGGCCATTGATCATCGACCAGAGGCTCGTACACCTCACCCCACATATGTTTCCTTGCCATAGATCACATTCTTGGATTTCTGGTGGAGACCATTTCTTGGTCAAAAATCCGTACGTGTTAGCCTTTGGTATTTTTGAAAATGGTCATTCATGGCTATTTTCGACAAAAATGGGGGTTGTGTGGCCATTGATCTTCGACCAGAGGCTCATACACCTCACTACACATATGTTTCCTTGCCATAGATCACATTCTTGGATTTATGGTGGAGACCATTTCTTGGTCAAAAATCCGTAGGTGTTAGCCTTCAGTGTCATTGAAAATGGTCGTTCATGGCTATTTTCGACAAAAATTAGGGTTGTGTGGCCATTGATCATCGACCAGAGGCTCATACACCTCACCCCACATATGTTTCCTTGCCATAGATCACATTCTTGGATTTCTGGTGGAGACCATTTCTTGGTCAAAAATCCGTAGGTGTTAGCCTTCGGTATTATTGAAAATGGTCGTTCATGGCTATTTTCGAAAAAATGGGGGTTGTGTGGCCATTGATCATCGACCAGACGCTCATACACCTCACCCCACATATGTTTCCTTGCCATAGATCACATTCTTGGATTTCTGGTGGAGACCATTTCTTGGTCTAAAATCCGTAGGTGTTAGCCTCTAGTATTATTGAAAATGGTCGCTCATGGCTATTTTCAAGGTCGCTCATGGCTATTTTCACAAAAAATGGGGGTTGTGTGGCCATTTATCATCGACTAGAGGCTCATAAACCTCACCCCACATATGTTTCCTTGCCATAGATTACATTCTTGGATTTCTGGTGGAAACCATTTCTTGGTTAAAAACTCGTACGTGTTAGCCTTCGGTATTATTGAAAATGGTCATTCATGGCTATTTTCGGCAAAATGGGGGTTGTGTGGCCATTGATCGTCGACCAGAGGCTCATACACCTCACCCCGCATATGTTTCCTTGTCGTAGATCACACTCTTGGATTTCTGGTGGAGATCATTTCTTGGTCAAAAATCCATAGGTGTTAGCCTTCGATATTATTGAAAATGGTCGTTCATGGCTATTTTCGACAAAAATGGGGGTTGTGTGGCCATTGATCATCGACCAGAGGCTCATACACCTCACCCTACATATGTTTCCTTGCCATAGATCACATTCTTGGATTTCTGGTGGAGACCATTTCTTGGTCAAAAATCCGTAGGTGTTAGCCTTCGGTATTATTGTAAATGGTCATTCATGGCTATTTTCGACAAAAATGGGGGTTGTGTGGCCATTGATCATCGACCAGAGGCTCATACACCTCACCCCACATATGTTTCCTTGCCATAGATCACATTCTTAGATTTCTGGTGGAGACCATTTCTTGGTCAAAAATCCGTAGGTCTTAGCCTCTAATATTATTGAAAATGGTCGCTCATGGCTATTTTCATAAAAAATGGGGGTTGTGTGGCCATTTATCATCGACTGGAGGCTCATAAATCTCACCCCTCATATGTTTCCTTGCCATAGATCACATTCTTGGATTTTTGGTGGAGACTATTTCTTGGTCAAAAACTCGTACGTGTTAGCCTTCGGTATTATTGAAAATGGTCATTCATGGCTATTTTCGGCAAAATGGGGGTTCTGTGGCCATTGATCATCGACCAGAGGCTCGTACACCTCACCCCACATATGTTTCCTTGCCATAGATCACATTCTTGGATTTCTGGTGGAGACCATTTCTTGGGCAAAAATCCGAATGTGTTAGCCTTTGGTATTTTTGAAAATGGTCATTCATGGCTATTTTCGACAAAAATGGGGGTTGTGTGGCCATTGATCTTCGACTAGAGGCTCATACACCTCACTACACATATGTTTCCTTGCCATAGATCACATTCTTGGATTTATGGTGGAGACCATTTCTTGGTCAAAAATCCGTAGATGTTAGCCTTCAGTGTCATTGAAAATGGTCGTTCATGGCTATTTTCGGCAAAAATGGGGGTTGTGTGGCCATTGATCATCGACCAGAGGCTCGTACACCTCACCCCACATATGTTTCCTTGCCATAGATCACATTCTTGGATTTCTGGTGGAGACCATTTCTTGGTCAAAAATCCGTACGTGTTAGCCTTTGGTATTTTGAAAATGGTCATTCATGGCTATTTTCGACAAAAATGGGGGTTGTGTGGCCATTGATCTTCGACCAGAGGCTCATACACCTCACTACACATATGTTTCCTTGCCATAGATCACATTCTTGGATTTATGGTGGAGACCATTTCTTGGTCAAAAATCCGTAGGTGTTAGCCTTCAGTGTCATTGAAAATGGTCGTTCATGGCTATTTTCGACAAAAATTAGGGTTGTGTGGCCATTGATCATCGACCAGAGGCTCATACACCTCACCCCACATATGTTTCCTTGCCATAGATCACATTCTTGGATTTCTGGTGGAGACCATTTCTTGGTCAAAAATCCGTAGGTGTTAGCCTTCGGTATTATTGAAAATGGTCGTTCATGGCTATTTTCGAAAAAATGGGGGTTGTGTGGCCATTGATCATCGACCAGACGCTCATACACCTCACCCCACATATGTTTCCTTGCCATAGATCACATTCTTGGATTTCTGGTGGAGACCATTTCTTGGTCTAAAATCCGTAGGTGTTAGCCTCTAGTATTATTGAAAATGGTCGCTCATGGCTATTTTCAAGGTCGCTCATGGCTATTTTCACAAAAAATGGGGGTTGTGTGGCCATTTATCATCGACTAGAGGCTCATAAACCTCACCCCACATATGTTTCCTTGCCATAGATTACATTCTTGGATTTCTGGTGGAAACCATTTCTTGGTTAAAAACTCGTACGTGTTAGCCTTCGGTATTATTGAAAATGGTCATTCATGGCTATTTTCGGCAAAATGGGGGTTGTGTGGCCATTGATCGTCGACCAGAGGCTCATACACCTCACCCCGCATATGTTTCCTTGTCGTAGATCACACTCTTGGATTTCTGGTGGAGATCATTTCTTGGTCAAAAATCCATAGGTGTTAGCCTTCGATATTATTGAAAATGGTCGTTCATGGCTATTTTCGACAAAAATGGGGGTTGTGTGGCCATTGATCATCGACCAGAGGCTCATACACCTCACCCTACATATGTTTCCTTGCCATAGATCACATTCTTGGATTTCTGGTGGAGACCATTTCTTGGTCAAAAATCCGTAGGTGTTAGCCTTCGGTATTATTGTAAATGGTCATTCATGGCTATTTTCGACAAAAATGGGGGTTGTGTGGCCATTGATCATCGACCAGAGGCTCATACACCTCACCCCACATATGTTTCCTTGCCATAGATCACATTCTTAGATTTCTGGTGGAGACCATTTCTTGGTCAAAAATCCGTAGGTCTTAGCCTCTAATATTATTGAAAATGGTCGCTCATGGCTATTTTCATAAAAAATGGGGGTTGTGTGGCCATTTATCATCGACTGGAGGCTCATAAATCTCACCCCTCATATGTTTCCTTGCCATAGATCACATTCTTGGATTTTTGGTGGAGACTATTTCTTGGTCAAAAACTCGTACGTGTTAGCCTTCGGTATTATTGAAAATGGTCATTCATGGCTATTTTCGGCAAAATGGGGGTTCTGTGGCCATTGATCATCGACCAGAGGCTCGTACACCTCACCCCACATATGTTTCCTTGCCATAGATCACATTCTTGGATTTCTGGTGGAGACCATTTCTTGGGCAAAAATCCGAATGTGTTAGCCTTTGGTATTTTTGAAAATGGTCATTCATGGCTATTTTCGACAAAAATGGGGGTTGTGTGGCCATTGATCTTCGACTAGAGGCTCATACACCTCACTACACATATGTTTCCTTGCCATAGATCACATTCTTGGATTTATGGTGGAGACCATTTCTTGGTCAAAAATCCGTAGATGTTAGCCTTCAGTGTCATTGAAAATGGTCGTTCATGGCTATTTTCGACAAAAAATTAGGGTTGTGTGGCCATTGATCGTCGACCAGAGGCTCATACACCTCACCCCACATATGTTTCCTTGCCATAGATCACATTCTTGGATTTCTGGTGGAGACCATTTCTTGGTCAAAAATCCGTAGGTGTTAGCCTTCGGTATTATTGAAAATGGTCGTTCATGGCTATTTTCGACAAAAATGGGGGTTGTGTGGCCATTGATCATCGACCAGACGCTCATACACCTCACCCCACATATGTTTCCTTGTCATAGATCACATTCTTGGATTTCTGGTGGAGACCATTTCTTGGTCTAAAATCCGTAGGTGTTAGCCTCTAGTATTATTGAAAATGGTCGCTCATGGCTATTTTCAAGGTCGCTCATGGCTATTTTCATAAAAAATGGGGGTTGTGTGGCCATTTATCATCGACTAGAGGCTCATAAACCTCACCCCACATATGTTTCATTGCCATAGATCACATTCTTGGATTTCTGGTGGAGACCATTTCTTGGTTAAAAACTCGTACGTGTTAGCCTTCGGTATTATTGAAAATGGTCGTTCATGGCTATTTTCGGCAAAATGGGGGTTGTGTGGCCATTGATCATCGACCAGAGGCTCGTACACCTCACCCCACATATGTTTCCTTGCCATAGATCACATTCTTGGATTTCTGGTGGAGACCATTTCTTGGTCAAAAATCCGTACGTGTTAGCCTTTGGTATTTTTGAAAATGGTCATTCATGGCTATTTTCGACAAAAATGGGGGTTGTGTGGCCATTGATCTTCGACCAGAGGCTCATACACCTCACTACACATATGTTTCCTTGCCATAGATCACATTCTTGGATTTATGGTGGAGACCATTTCTTGGTCAAAAATCCGTAGGTGTTAGCCTTCAGTGTCATTGAAAATGGTCGTTCATGGCTATTTTCGACAAAAATTAGGGTTGTGTGGCCATTGATCGTCGACCAAAGGCTCATACACCTCACCCCACATATGTTTCCTTGCCATAGATCACATTCTTGGATTTCTGGTGGAGACCATTTCTTGGTCAAAAATCCGTAGGTGTTAGCCTTCGGTATTATTGAAAATGGTCGTTCATGGCTATTTTCGACAAAAATGGGGGTTGTGTGGCCATTGATCATCGACCAGACGCTCATACACCTCACCCCACATATGTTTCCTTGCCATAGATCACATTCTTGGATTTCTGGTGGAGACCATTTCTTGGTCTAAAATCCGTAGGTGTTAGCCTCTAGTATTATTGAAAATGGTCGCTCATGGCTATTTTCAAGGTCGCTCATGGCTATTTTCATAAAAAATGGGGGTTGTGTGGCCATTTATCATCGACTAGAGGCTCATAAACCTCACCCCACATATGTTTCCTTGCCATAGATTACATTCTTGGATTTCTGGTGGAAACCATTTCTTGGTTAAAAACTCGTACGTGTTAGCCTTCGGTATTATTGAAAATGGTCATTCATGGCTATTTTCGGCAAAATGGGGGTTGTGTGGCCATTGATCGTCGACCAGAGGCTCATACACCTCACCCCGCATATGTTTCCTTGTCGTAGATCACATTCTTGGATTTCTGGTGGAGACCATTTCTTGGTAAAAAATCCGTAGGTGTTAGCCTTCGATATTATTGAAAATGGTCGTTCATGGCTATTTTCGACAAAAATGGGGGATGTGTGGCCATTGATCATCGACCAGAGGCTCATACACCTCACCCCACATATGTTTCCTTGCCATAGATCACATTCTTGGATTTCTGGTGGAGACCATTTCTTGGTCAAAAATCCGTAGGTGTTAGCCTTCGGTATTATTGTAAATGGTCATTCATGGCTATTTTCGACAAAAATGGGGGTTGTGTGGCCATTGATCATCGACCAGAGGCTCATACACCTCACCCCACATATGTTTCCTTGCCATAGATCACATTCTTGGATTTATGGTGGAGACCATTTCTTGGTCAAAAATCCGTAGGTGTTAGCCTTCAGTGTCATTGAAAATGGTCGTTCATGGCTATTTTCGACAAAAATTAGGGTTGTGTGGCCATTGATCGTCAACCAGAGGCTCATACACCTCACCCCACATATGTTTCCTTGCCATAGATCACATTCTTGGATTTCTGGTGGAGACCATTTCTTGGTCAAAAATCCGTAGGTGTTAGCCTTCGGTATTATTGTAAATGGTCATTCATGGCTATTTTCGACAAAAATGGGGGTTGTGTGGCCATTGATCATCGACCAGACGCTCATACACCTCACCCCACATATGTTTCCTTGCCATAGATCACATTCTTGGATTTTTGGTGGAGACCATTTCTTGGTCAAAAACTCGTACGTGTTAGCCTTCGGTATTATTGAAAATGGTCGTTCATGGCTATTTTCGGAAAAATGGGGGTTCTGTGGCCATTGATCATCGACCAGAGGCTCGTACACCTCACCCCACATATGTTTCCTTTCCATAGATCACATTTTTGGATTTCTGGTGGAGACCATTTCTTGGTCAAAAATCCGTAGGTGTTAGCCTTCGGTATTATTGTAAATGGTCATTCATGGCTATTTTCGACAAAAATGGGGGTTGTGTGGCCATTGATCTTCGACCAGACGCTCATACACCTCACCCCACATATGTTTCCTTGCCATAGATCACATTCTTGGATTTCTGGTGGAGACCATTTCTTGGTCAAAAATCCGTAGGTGTTAGCCTTCGGTATTATTGAAAATGGTCGTTCATGGCTATTTTCGACAAAAATGGGGGCTGTGTGGCCATTGATCATCGACCAGAGGCTCATACACCTCACCCCACATATGTTTCCTTGCCATAGATTACATTCTTGGATTTATGGTGGAGACCATTTCTTGGTCAAAAATCCGTAGGTGTTAGCCTTCGGTGTCATTGAAAATGGTCGTTCATGGCTATTTTCGACAAAAATTAGGGTTGTGTGGCCATTGATCGTCGACCAGAGGCTCATACACCTCACCCCACATATGTTTCCTTGCCATAGATTACATTCTTGGATTTCTGGTGGAAACCATTTCTTGGTTAAAAACTCGTACGTGTTAGCCTTTGGTATTATTGAAAATGGTCATTCATGGCTATTTTCGACAAAAATGGGGGTTGTGTGGCCATTGATCGTCGACCAGAGGCTCATACACCTCACCCCACATATGTTTCCTTGCCATAGATCACATTCTTGGATTTCTGGTGGAGACCATTTCTTGGTCAAAAATCCGTAGGTCTTAGCCTCTAGTATTATTGAAAATGGTCGCTCATGGCTATTTTCATAAAAAATGGGGGTTGTGTGGCCATTTATCATCGACTAGAGGCTCATAAACCTCACCCCACATATGTTTCCTTGCCATAGATCACATTCTTGGATTTCTGGTGGAGACCATTTCTTGGTTAAAAACTCGTACGTGTTAGCCTTCGGTATTATTGAAAATGGTCGTTCATGGCTATTTTCGGCAAAATGGGGGTTGCGTGGCCATTGATCATCGACCAGAGGCTCGTACACCTCACCCCACATATGTTTCCTTGCCATAGATCACATTCTTGGATTTCTGGTGGAGACCATTTCTTGGTCAAAAATCCGTAGGTGTTAGCCTTCGGTATTATTGTAAATGGTCATTCATGGCTATTTTCGACAAAAATGGGGGTTGTGTGGCCATTGATCATCGACCAGAGGCTCATACACCTCACCCCACATATGTTTCCTTGTCGTAGATCACATTCTTGGATTTCTGGTGGAGACCATTTCTTGGTCTAAAATCCGTAGGTGTTAGCCTCTAGTATTATTGAAAATGGTCGCTCATGGCTATTTTCAAGGTCGCTCATGGCTATTTTCATAAAAAATGGGGGTTGTGTGGCCATTTATCATCGACTAGAGGCTCATAAACCTCACCCCACATATGTTTCCTTGCCATAGATTACATTCTTGGATTTCTGGTGGAAACCACTTCTTGGTTAAAAACTCGTACGTGTTAGCCTTCGGTATTATTGAAAATGGTCATTCATGGCTATTTTCGGCAAAATGGGGGTTGTGTGGCCATTGATCGTCGACCAGAGGCTCATACAACTCACCCCACATATGTTTCCTTGTCGTAGATCACATTCTTGGATTTCTGGTGGAGACCATTTCTTGGTCAAAAATCCATACGTGTTAGCCTTTGGTATTTTTGAAAATGGTCATTCATGGCTATTTTCGACAAAAATGGGGGTTGTGTGGCCATTGATCATCGACTAGAGGCTCATACACCTCACCCCACATATGTTTCCTTGCCATAGATCACATTCTTGGATTTCTGGTGGAGACCATTTCTTGGTCAAAAATCCGTACGTGTTAGCCTTCGGTATTATTGAAAATGGTCGTTCATGGCTATTTTCGACAAAAATGGGGGTTGTGTGGCCATTGATCATCGACCAGACGCTCATACACCTCACCCCACATATGTTTCCTTGCCATAGATCACATTCTTGGATTTCTGGTGGAGACCATTTCTTGGTTAAAAACTCGTACGTGTTAGCCTTCGGTATTATTGAAAATGGTCATTCATGGCTATTTTCGGCAAAATGGGGGTTGTGTGGCCATTGATCATCGACCAGAGGCTCGTACACCTCACCCCACATATGTTTCCTTGCCATAGATCACATTCTTGGATTTCTGGTGGAGACCATTTCTTGGGCAAAAATCCGAATGTGTTAGCCTTTGGTATTTTTGAAAATGGTCATTCATTGCTATTTTCGACAAAAATGGGGGTTGTGTGGCCATTGATCATCGACTAGAGGCTCATACACCTCACCCCACATATGTTTCCTTGCCATAGATCACATACTTGGATTTCTGGTGGAGACCATTTCTTGGTCAAAAACTCGTACGTGTTAGCCTTCGGTATTATTGAAAATGGTCGTTCATGGTTATTTTCGGCAAAATGGGGGTTCTGTGGCCATTGATCATCGACCAGAGGCTCGTACACCTCACCCCACATATGTTTCCTTGCCATAGATCACATTCTTGGATTTCTGGTGGAGACCATTTCTTGGTCAAAAATCCGTAGGTGTTAGCCTTCGGTATTATTGAAAATGGTCGTTCATGGCTATTTTCGGCAAAATGGGGGTTCTGTGGCCATTGATCATCGACCAGAGGCTCGTACACCTCACCCCACATATGTTTCCTTGCCATAGATCACATTCTTGGATTTCTGGTGGAGACCATTTCTTGGTCAAAAATCCGTAGGTGTTAGCCTTCGGTATTATTGAAAATGGTCATTCATGGCTATTTTCGGCAAAATGGGGGTTGTGTGGCCATTGATCGTCGACTAGAGGATCATACACCTCACCCCACATATGTTTCCTTGTCGTAGATCACATTCTTGGATTTCTGGTGGAGACCATTTCTTGGTCAAAAATCCGTAGGTCTTAGCCTCTAGTATTATTGAAAATGGTCGCTCATGGCTATTTTCATAAAAAATGGGGGTTGTGTGGCCATTGATCATCGACCAAGCCATGAACGACCATTTTCAAAAATACCAAAGGCTAACACGTACGGATTTTTGACCAAGAAATGGTCTCCACCAGAAATCCAAGAATGTGATCTATGGCAAGGAAACATATGTGGGGTGAGGTTTATGAGCCTCTAGTCGATGATAAATGGCCACACAACCCCCATTTTTTATGAAAATAGCCATGAGCGACCATTTTCAATAATACTAGAGGCTAACACCTACAAATTTTAGACCAAGAAATGGTCTCCACCAAAAATCCAAGAATGTGATCTATGGCAAGGAAACATATGTGGGGTGAGGTGTATGAGCGTCTGGTCGATGATCAATGGCCACACAACCCCCATTTTTGTCGAAAATAGCCATGAACGACCATTTTCAATAATACCGAAGGCTAACACCTACGGATTTTTGACCAAGAAATGGTCTCCACCAGAAATCCAAGAATGTGATCTATGGCAAGGAAACATATGTGGGGTGAGGTGTATGAGCCTCTGGTCGATGATCAATGGCCACACAACCCCCATTTTTGTCGAAAATAGCCATGAACGACCATTTTCAATAATATCGAAGGCTAACACCTACGGATTTTTGACCAAGAAATGGTCTCCACCAGAAATCCAAGAATGTGATCTATGGCAAGGAAACATATGTGGGGTGAGGTGTATGAGCCTCTGGTCGACGATCAATGGCCACACAACCCTAATTTTTGTCGAAAATAGCCATGAACGACCATTTTCAATAATACCGAAGGCTAACACGTACGAGTTTTTAACCAAGAAATGGTTTCCACCAGAAATCCAAGAATGTAATCTATGGCAAGGAAACATATGTGGGGTGAGGTGTATGAGCCTCTGGTCGACGATCAATGGCCACACAACCCTATTTTTTGTCGAAAATAGCCATGAACGACCATTTTCAATGACACTGAAGGCTAACACCTACGGATTTTTGACCAAGAAATGGTCTCCACCATAAATCCAAGAATGTAATCTATGGCAAGGAAACATATGTGGGGTGAGGTTTATGAGCCTCTGGTCGAAGATCAATGGCCACACAACCCCCATTTTTGTCGAAAATAGCCATGAATGACCATTTTCAAAAATACCAAAGGCTAACACCTACGGATTTTTGCCCAAGAAATGGTCTCCACCAGAAATCCAAGAATGTGATCTATGGCAAGGAAACATATGTGGGGTGAGGTGTATGAGCCTCTGGTCGACGATCAATGGCCACACAACCCTAATTTTTGTCGAAAATAGCCATGAACGACCATTTTCAATGACACTGAAGGCTAACACCTACGGATTTTTGACCAAGAAATGGTCTCCACCATAAATCCAAGAATGTGATCTATGGCAAGGAAACATATGTGTAGTGAGGTGTATGAGCCTCTCGTCGAAGATCAATGGCCACACAACTCCCATTTTTGTCGAAAATAGCCATGAATGACCATTTACAATAATACCGAAGGCTAACACCTACGGATTTTTGACCAAGAAATGGTCTCCACCAGAAATCCAAGAATGTGATCTATGGCAAGGAAACATATGTGGGGTGAGGTGTACGAGCCTCTGGTCGATCATCAATGGCCACACAACCCCCATTTTTGTCGAAAATAACCATGAACGACCATTTTCAATGACACTGAAGGCTAACACCTACGGATTTTTGACCAAGAAATGGTCTCCACCAGAAATCCAAGAATGTGATCTATGGCAAGGAAACATATGTGGGGTGAGGTGTACGAGCCTCTGGTCGATGATCAATGGCCACACAACCCCCATTTTGCCGAAAATAGCCATGAACGACCATTTTCAATAATACCGAAGGCTAACAAGTACGAGTATTTAACCAAGAAATGGTCTCCACCAGAAATCCAAGAATGTGATCTATGGCAAGGAAACATATGTGGGGTGAGGTTTATGAGCCTCTAGTCGATGATAAATGGCCACACAACCCCCATTTTTTATGAAAATAGCCATGAGCGACCTTGAAAATAGCCATGAGCGACCATTTTCAATAATACTAGAGGCTAACACGTACGGATTTTAGGCCAAGAAATGGTCTCCACCAGAAATCCAAGAATGTGATCTACGACAAGGAAACATATGTGGGGTGAGGTGTATGAGCCTCTGGTCGACGATCAATGGCCACACAACCCCCATTTTGCCGAAAATAGCCATGAACGACCATTTTCAATAATACCGAAGGCTAACACGTACGAGTTTTTGACCAAGAAATGGTCTCCACCAAAAATCCAAGAATGTGATCTATGGCAAGGAAACATATGTGGGGTGAGATTTATGAGCCTCTAGTCGATGATAAATGGCCACACAACCCCCATTTTGCCGAAAATAGCCATGAATGACCATTTTCAATAATACCGAAGGCTAACACCTACGGATTTTTGACCAAGAAATGGTCTCCACCAGAAATCCAAGAATGTGATCTATGGCAAGGAAACATATGTGGGGTGAGGTGTATGAGCCTCTGGTCGACGATCAATGGCCACACAACCCTAATTTTTGTCGAAAATAGCCATGAACGACCATTTTCAATGACACTGAAGGCTAACACCTACGAATTTTTGACCAAGAAATGGTCTCCACCATAAATCCAAGAATGTGATCTATGGCAAGGAAACATATGTGGGGTGAGGTGTATGAGCGTCTGGTCGATGATCAATGGCCACACAACCCCCATTTTTGTCGAAAATAGCCATGAACGACCATTTTCAATAATATCGAAGGCTAACACCTACGGATTTTTGACCAAGAAATGGTCTCCACCAGAAATCCAAGAATGTGATCTACGACAAGGAAACATATGTGGGGTGAGGTGTATGAGCCTCTGGTCGATGATCAATGGCCACACAACCCCCATTTTTGTCGAAAATAGCCATGAACGACCATTTTCAATAATACCGAAGGCTAACACGTACGAGTTTTTGACCAAGAAATGGTCTCCACCAAAAATCCAAGAATGTGATCTATGGCAAGGAAACATATGTGTAGTGAGGTGTACGAGCCTCTGGTCGATGATCAATGGCCACACAACCCCCATTTTTGTCGAAAATAGCCATGAATGACCATTTTCAATAATACCGAAGGCTAACACCTACGGATTTTTGACCAAGAAATGGTCTCCACCAGAAATCCAAGAATGTGATCTATGGCAAGGAAACATATGTGGGGTGAGGTGTACGAGCCTCTGGTCGATGATCAATGGCCATAGAACCCCCATTTTGCCGAAAATAGCCATGAACGACCATTTTCAATAATACCGAAGGCTAACACGTACGAGTTTTTGACCAAGAAATGGTTTCCACCAAAAATCCAAGAATGTGATCTATGGCAAGGAAACATATGTGTAGTGAGGTGTACGAGCCTTTGGTTGATGATCAATGGCCACACAACCCCCATTTTTGTCGAAAATAGCCATGAACGACCATTTTCAATAATACCGAAGGCTAACACCTACGGATTTTTGACCAAGAAATGGTCTCCACCAGAAATCCAAGAATGTGATCTATGGCAAGGAAACATATGTGGGGTGAGGTGTATGAGCCTCTGGTCGATGATCAATGGCCACACAACCCCCATTTTTGTCGAAAATAGCCATGAACGACCATTTTCAATAATACCGAAGGCTAACACGTACGAGTTTTTGACCAAGAAATGGTCTCCACCAAAAATCCAAGAATGTGATCTATGGCAAGGAAACATATGTGTAGTGAGGTCTACGAGCCTCTGGTCGATGATCAATGGCCACACAACCCCCATTTTTGTCGAAAATAGCCATGAATGACCATTTTCAATAATACCGAAGGCTAACACATACGGATTTTTGACCAAGAAATGGTCTCCACCAGAAATCCAAGAATGTGATCTATGGCAAGGAAACATATGTGGGGTGAGGTGTACGAGCCTCTGGTCGATGATCAATGGCCACAGAACCCCCATTTTGCCGAAAATAGCCATGAACGACCATTTTCAATAATACCGAAGGCTAACACGTACGAGTTTTTGACCAAGAAATGGTTTCCACCAAAAATCCAAGAATGTGATCTATGGCAAGGAAACATATGTGTAGTGAGGTGTACGAGCCTTTGGTTGATGATCAATGGCCACACAACCCCCATTTTTGTCGAAAATAGCCATGAATGACCATTTTCAATAATACCGAAGGCTAACACCTACGGATTTTTGACCAAGAAATGGTCTCCACCAGAAATCCAAGAATGTGATCTATGGCAAGGAAACATATGTGGGGTGAGGTGTACGAGCCTCTGGTCGATGATCAATGGCCACACAACCCCCATTTTGCCGAAAATAGCCATGAACGACCATTTTCAATAATACCGAAGGCTAACACGTACGAGTTTTTAACCAAGAAATGGTCTCCACCAGAAATCCAAGAATGTGATCTATGGCAAGGAAACATATGTGGGGTGAAGTTTATGAGCCTCTAGTCGATGATAAATGGACACACAACCCCCATTTTTTATGAAAATAGCCATGAGCGACCTTGAAAATAGCCATGAGCGACCATTTTCAATAATACAAGAGGCTAACACCTACGGATTTTAGACCAAGAAATGGTCTCCACCAGAAATCCAAGAATGTGATCTATGGCAAGGAAACATATATATGTGGGGTGAGGTGTATGAGCGTCTGGTCGATGATCAATGGCCACACAACCCCTATTTTTGTCGAAAATAGCCATGAACGACCATTTTCAATAATACCGAAGGCTAACACCTACGGATTTTTGACCAAGAAATGGTCTCCACCAGAAATCCAAGAATGTGATCTATGGCAAGGAAACATATGTGGGGTGAGGTGTATGAGCCTCTGGTCGACGATCAATGGCCACACAACCCTAATTTTTGTCGAAAATAGCCATGAACGACCATTTTCAATGACACTGAAGGCTAACACCTACGAATTTTTGACCAAGAAATGGTCTCCACCATAAATCCAAGAATGTGATCTATGGCAAGGAAACATATGTGGGGTGAGGTGTATGAGCGTCTGGTCGATGATCAATGGCCACACAACCCCCATTTTTGTCGAAAATAGCCATGAACGACCATTTTCAATAATATCGAAGGCTAACACCTACGGATTTTTGACCAAGAAATGGTCTCCACCAGAAATCCAAGAATGTGATCTACGACAAGGAAACATATGTGGGGTGAGGTGTATGAGCCTCTGGTCGACGATCAATGGCCACACAACCCCCATTTTCGTCGAAAATAGCCATGAATGACCATTTTCAAAAATACCAAAGGCTAACACGTACGGATTTTTGACCAAGAAATGGTCTCCACCAGAAATCCAAGAATGTGATCTATGGCAAGGAAACATATGTGGGGTGAGGTGTATGAGCCTCTGGTCGATGATCAATGGCCACACAACCCCCATTTTTGTCGAAAATAGCCATGAATGACCATTTACAATAATACCGAAGGCTAACACCTACGGATTTTTGACCAAGAAATGGTCTCCACCAGAAATCCAAGAATGTGATCTATGGCAAGGAAACATATGTGGGGTGAGGTGTATGAGCCTCTGGTCGATGATCAATGGCCACACAACCCCCATTTTTGTCGAAAATAGCCATGAACGACCATTTTCAATAATACCGAAGGCTAACACGTACGAGTTTTTGACCAAGAAATGGTCTCCACCAAAAATCCAAGAATGTGATCTATGGCAAGGAAACATATGTGTAGTGAGGTGTACGAGCCTCTGGTCGATGATCAATGGCCACACAACCCCCATTTTTGTCGAAAATAGCCATGAATTACCATTTTCAATAATGCCGAAGGCTAACACCTAGGGTTTAGGGTTTAGGGTTGTGTGGCCATTGATCATCGACCAGAGGCTCATACACCTCACCCCACATATGTTTCCTTGCCATAGATCACATTCTTGGATTTCTGGTGGAGACCATTTCTTGGTCAAAAATCCGTAGGTGTTAGCCTTCGGTATTATTGTAAATGGTCATTCATGGCTATTTTCGACAAAAATGGGGGCTTGTGTGGCCATTGATCATCGACCAGATGCTCATACACCTCACCCCACATATGTTTCCTTGCCATAAATCACATTCTTGGATTTCTGGTGGAGACCATTTCTTGGTTAAAAACTCGTACGTGTTAGCCTTCGGTATTATTGAAAATGGTCGTTCATGGCTATTTTCGGCAAAATGGTGGTTGTGTGGCCATTGATCATCGACCAGAGGCTCGTACACCTCACCCCACATATGTTTGCTTGCCATAGATCACATTCTTGGATTTCAGGTGGAGACCATTTCTTGGTTAAAAACTCGTACGTGTTAGCCTTCGGTATTATTGAAAATGGTCGTTCATGGCTATTTTCGGCAAAATGGGGGTTGTGTGGCCATTCATCATCGACCAGAGGCTCATAAACCTCACCCCACATATGTTTCCTTGCCATAGATTACATTCTTCGATTTCTGGTGGAAACCATTTCTTGGTTAAAAACTCGTACGTGTTAGCCTTCGGTATTATTGAAAATGGTCATTCATGGCTATTTTCGGCAAAATGGGGGTTGTGTGGCCATTGATCATCGACCAGAGGCTCGTACACCTCACCCCACATATGTTTCCTTGCCATAGATCACATTCTTGGATTTCTGGTGGAGACCATTTCTTGGTCAAAAATCAGTACGTGTTAGCCTTTGGTATTTTTGAAAATGGTCATTCATGGCTATTTTCGACAAAAATGGGGGTTGTGTGGCCATTGATCATCGACTAGAGGCTCATACACCTCACCCCACATATGTTTCCTTGCCATAGATCACATTCTTGGATTTCTGGTGGAGACCATTTCTTGGTCAAAAATCCGTAGGTGTTAGCCTTCGGTATTATTGAAAATGGTCATTCATGGCTATTTTCGACAAAAATGGGGGTTGTGTGGCCATTGATCATCGACCAGATGCTCATACACCTCACCCCACATATGTTTCCTTGCCATAGATCACATTCTTGGATTTCTGGTGGAGTCCATTTCTTGGTCTAAAATCCGTAGGTGTTAGCCTCTAGTATTATTGAAAATGGTCGCTCATGGCTATTCTCAAGGTCGCTCATGGCTATTTTCATAAAAAATGGGGGTTGTGTGGCCATTTATCATCGACTAGAGGCTCATAAACCTCACCCCACATATGTTTCCTTGCCATAGATTACATTCTTGGATTTCTGGTGGAGACCATTTCTTGGTTAAAAACTCGTACGTGTTAGCCTTCGGTATTATTGAAAATGGTCATTCATGGCTATTTTCGGCAAAATGGGGGTTGTGTGGCCATTGATCGTCGACCAGAGGCTCATACACCTCACCCCACATATGTTTCCTTGCCATAGATCACATTCTTGGATTTCTGGTGGAGACCATTTCTTGGTCAAAAATCCGTAGGTGTTAGCCTTCGGTATTATTGTAAATGGTCATTCATGGCTATTTTCGACAAAAATGGGGGTTGTGTGGCCATTGATCATCGACCAGAGGCTCATACACCTCACTACACATATGTTTCCTTGCCATAGATCACATTCTTGGATTTATGGTGGAGACCATTTCTTGGTCAAAAATCCGTAGGTGTTAGCCTTCAGTGTCATTGAAAATGGTCGTTCATGGCTATTTTCGACAAAAATTAGGGTTGTGTGGCCATTGATCGTCGACCAGAGGCTCATACACCTCACCCCACATATGTTTCCTTGCCATAGATCAAATTCTTGGATTTCTGGTGGAGACCATTTCTTGGTCAAAAATCCGTAGGTGTTAGCCTTCGGTATTATTGAAAATGGTCGTTCATGGCTATTTTCGACAAAAATGGGGGTTGTGTGGCCATTGATCATCGACCAGACGGTCATACACCTCACCCCACATATGTTTCCTTGCCATAGATCACATTCTTGGATTTCTAGTGGAGACCATTTCTTGGTTAAAAACTCGTACGTGTTAGCCTTCGGTATTATTGAAAATGGTCATTCATGGCTATTTTCGGCAAAATAGGGGTTGTGTGGCCATTGATCATCGACCAGAGGCTCGTACACCTCACCCCGCATATGTTTCCTTGCCATAGATCACATTCTTGGATTTCAGGTGGAGACCATTTCTTGGTTAAAAATCCGTATGTGTTAGCCTTTGGTATTTTTGAAAATGGTCATTCATGGCTATTTTCGA
The DNA here is from genome assembly GCA_029449295.1 of Zea luxurians. Taxonomy (NCBI): domain Eukaryota; kingdom Viridiplantae; phylum Streptophyta; class Magnoliopsida; order Poales; family Poaceae; genus Zea; species Zea luxurians. The sequence goes on from JAOPSE010001616.1 coordinate 24,413, forward strand.
CAAAAATGGGGGTTGTGTGGCCATTGATCATCGACTAGAGGCTCATACACCTCACCCCACATATGTTTCCTTGCCATAGATCACATTCTTGGATTTCTGGTGGAGACCATATCTTGGTAAAAAATCCGTAGGTGTTAGCCTTCGGTATTATTGAAAATGGTCGTTCATGGCTATTTTCGACAAAAATGGGGGTTGTGTGGCCATTGATCATCGACCAGACGCTCATACACCTCACCCCACATATGTTTCCTTGCCATAGATCACATTCTTGGATTTCTGGTGGAGACCATTTCTTGGTCTAAAATCCGTAGGTGTTAGCCTCTAGTATTATTGAAAATGGTCGCTCATGGCTATTTTCAAGGTCGCTCATGGCTATTTTCATAAAAAATGGGGGTTGTGTGGCCATTTATCATCGACTAGAGGCTCATAAACCTCACCCCACATATGTTTCATTGCCATAGATTACATTCTTGGATTTCTAGTGGAAACCATTTCTTGGTTAAAAACTCGTACGTGTTAGCCTTCGGTATTATTGAAAATGGTCATTCATGGCTATTTTCGACAAAATGGGGGTTGTGTGGCCATTGATCGTCGACCAGAGGCTCATACACCTCACCCCACATATGTTTCCTTGTCGTAGATCACATTCTTGGATTTCTGGTGGAGACCATTTCTTGGTCAAAAATCCGTAGGTGTTAGCCTTCGATATTATTGAAAATGGTCATTCATGGCTATTTTCGGCAAAATGGGGGTTGTGTGGCCATTGATCGTCGACCAGAGGCTCATACACCTCACCCCACATATGTTTCCTTGTCGTAGATCACATTCTTGGATTTCTGGTGGACACCATTTCTTGGTCAAAAATCCGTAGGTGTTAGCCTTCGATATTATTGAAAATGGTCGTTCATGGCTATTTTCGACAAAAATGGAGGTTGTGTGGCCATTGATCATCGACCAGAGGCTCATACACCTCACCCCACATATGTTTCCTTGCCATAGATCACATTCTTGGATTTCTGGTGGAGACCATTTCTTGGTCAAAAATCCGTAGGTGTTAGCCTTCGGTATTATTGAAAATGGTCGTTCATGGCTATTTTCGACAAAAATGGGGGTTGTGTGGCCATTGATCATCGACCAGACGCTCATACACCTCACCCCACATATGTTTCCTTGCCATAGATCACATTCTTGGATTTCTGGTGGAGACCATTTCTTGGTCTAAAATCCGTAGGTGTTAGCCTCTAGTATTATTGAAAATGGTCGCTCATGGCTATTTTCAAGGTCGCTCATGGCTATTTTCATAAAAAATGGGGGTTGTGTGGCCATTTATCATCGACTAGAGGCTCATAAACCTCACCCCAGATATGTTTCCTTGCCATAGATTACATTCTTGGATTTCTGGTGGAAACCATTTCTTGGTTAAAAACTCGTACGTGTTAGCCTTCGGTATTATTGAAAATGGTCATTCATGGCTATTTTCGGCAAAATGGGGGTTGTGTGGCCATTGATCGTCGACCAGAGGCTCATACACCTCACCCAACATATGTTTCCTTGTCGTAGATCACATTCTTGGATTTCTGGTGGAGACCATTTCTTGGTCAAAAATCCGTAGGTGTTAGCCTTCGATATTATTGAAAATGGTCATTCATGGCTATTTTCGGCAAAATGGGGGTTGTGTGGCCATTGATCATCGACCAGAGGCTCATACACCTCACCCCACATATGTTTACTTGTCGTAGATCACATTCTTGGATTTCTGGTGGAGACCATTTCTTGGTCAAAAATCTGTAGGTGTTAGCCTTCGATATTATTGAAAATGGTCGTTCATGGCTATTTTCGACAAAAATGGGGGTTGTGTGGCCATTGATCATCGACCAGAGGCTCATACACCTCACCCCACATATGTTTCCTTGCCATAGATCACATTCTTGGATTTCTGGTGGAGACCATTTCTTGGTCAAAAATCCGTAGGTGTTAGCCTTCGGTATTATTGAAAATGGTCGTTCATGGCTATTTTCGACAAAAATGGGGGTTGTGTGGCCATTGATCATCGACCAGACGCTCATACACCTCACCCCACATATGTTTCCTTGCCATAGATCACATTCTTGGATTTCTGGTGGAGACCATTTCTTGGTCTAAAATCCGTAGGTGTTAGCCTCTAGTATTATTGAAAATGGTCGCTCATGGCTATTTTCAAGGTCGCTCATGGCTATTTTCATAAAAAATGGGGGTTGTGTGGCCATTGATCGTCGACCAGAGGCTCATACACCTCACCCCACATATGTTTCCTTGCCATAGATCACATTCTTGGATTTCTGGTGGAGACCATTTCTTGGTCAAAAATTCCGTAGGTGTTAGCCTTCGGTATTATTGAAAATGGTCGTTCATGGCTATTTTCGACAAAAATGGGGGTTGTGTGGCCATTGATCATCGACCAGACGCTCATACACCTCACCCCACATATATTTCCTTGCCATAGATCACATTCTTGGATTTCTGGTGGAGACCATTTCTTGGTCTAAAATCCGTAGGTGTTAGCCTCTAGTATTATTGAAAATGGTCGCTCATGGCTATTTTCAAGGTCGCTCATGGCTATTTTCATAAAAAATGGGGGTTGTGTGGCCATTTATCATCGACTAGAGGCTCATAAACCTCACCCCACATATGTTTCCTTGCCATAGATTACATTCTTGGATTTCTGGTGGAAACCATTTCTTGGTTAAAAACTCGTACGTGTTAGCCTTCGGTATTATTGAAAATGGTCATTCATGGCTATTTTCGGACAAAAATGGGGGTTGTGTGGCCATTGATCATCGACCAGAGGCTCATACACCTCACCCCACATATGTTTCCTTGTCAGTAGATCACATTCTTGGATTTCTGGTGGAGACCATTTCTTGGTCTAAAAATCCATAGGTGTTAGCCTTCGATATTATTGAAAATGGTCGTTCATGGCTATTTTCGACAAAAATGGGGTTGTGTGGCCATTGATTATCGACCTAGAGGCTCATACACCTCACCCCACTTATGTTTCCTTGCCATAGATCACATTCTTGGATTTCTGGTGGAGACCATTTCTTGGTCAAAAATCCGTAGGTGTTAGCCTTCGGTATTATTGTAAATGGTCATTCATGGCTATTTTCGACAAAAATGGGGGTTGTGTGGCCATTGATCATCGACCAGAGGCTCATACACCTCACCCCACATATGTTTCCTTGCCATAGATCACATTCTTGGATTTCTGGTGGAGACCATTTCTTGGTCAAAAATCCGTAGGTCTTAGCCTCTAATATTATTGAAAATGGTCGCTCATGGCTATTTTCAAGGTCGCTCATGGCTATTTTCATAAAAAATGGGGGTTGTGTGGCCATTTATCATCGACTAGAGGCTCATAAACCTCACCCCACATATGTTTCCTTGCCATAGATTACATTCTTGGATTTCTGGTGGAAACCATTTCTTGGTTAAAAACTCGTACGTGTTAGCCTTCGGTATTATTGAAAATGGTCATTCATGGCTATTTTCGGCAAAATGGGGGTTGTGTGGCCATTGATCATCGACCAGAGGCTCATACACCTCACCCCACATATGTTTCCTTGTCCATAGATCACATTCTTGGATTTCTGGTGGAGACCATTTCTTGGTCAAAAATCCGTAGGTGTTAGCCTTCGGTATTATTGAAAATGGTCATTCATGGCTATTTTCGACAAAAATGGGGGTTGTGTGGCCATTGATCATCGACCAGAGGCTCATACACCTCACCCCACATATGTTTCCTTGCCATAGATCACATTCTTGGATTTCTGGTGGAGACCATTTCTTGGTCAAAAATCCGTAGGTGTTAGCCTTCGGTATTATTGAAAATGGTCATTCATGGCTATTTTCGACAAAAATGGGGGTTGTGTGGCCATTGATCATCGACCAGAGGCTCATACACCTCACCCCACATATGTTTCCTTGCCATAGATCACATTCTTGGATTTCTGGTGGAGACCATTTCTTGGTCAAAAATCCGTAGGTCTTAGCCTCTAATATTATTGAAAATGGTCGCTCATGGCTATTTTCATAAAAAAATGGGGGTTGTGTGGCCATTTATCATCGACTAGAGGCTCATAAATCTCACCCCACATATGTTTCCTTGCCATAGATCACATTCTTGGATTTTGGTGGAGACCATTTCTTGGTCAAAAACTCGTACGTGTTAGCCTTCGGTATTATTGAAAATGGTCGTTCATGGCTATTTTCGGCAAAATGGGGGTTCTGTGGCCATTGATCATCGACCAGAGGCTCGTACACCTCACCCCACATATGTTTCCTTGCCATAGATCACATTCTTGGATTTCTGGTGGAGACCATTTCTTGGGCAAAAATCCGTAATGTGTTAGCCTTCGGTATTATTGAAAATGGTCATTCATGGCTATTTTCGACAAAAATGGGGGTTGTGTGGCCATTGATCTTCGACCAGAGGCTCATACACCTCACTACACATATGTTTCCTTGCCAGTAGATCACATTCTTGGATTTCTGGTGGAGACCATTTCTTGGTCAAAAATCAGTAGGTGTTAGCCTTCGATATTATTGAAAATGGTCGTTCATGGCTATTTTCGACAAAAAATGGAGGGTTGTGTGGCCATTGATCAGTCGACCAGAGGCTCATACACCTCACCCCACATATGCTTTCCTTGCCATAGATCACATTCTTGGATTTCTGGTGGAGACCATTTCTTGGTCAAAAATCCGTAGGTGTTAGCCTTCGGTATTATTGAAAATGGTCGTTCATGGCTATTTTCGACAAAAATGGGGGTTGTGTGGCCATTGATCATCGACCAGACGCTCATACACCTCACCCCACATATGTTTCCTTGCCATAGATCACATTCTTGGATTTCTGGTGGAGACCATTTCTTGGTCTAAAATCCGTAGGTGTTAGCCTCTAGTATTATTGAAAATGGTCGCTCATGGCTATTTTCAAGGTCGCTCATGGCTATTTTCATAAAAAATGGGGGTTGTGTGGCCATTTATCATCGACTAGAGGCTCATAAACCTCACCCCACATATGTTTCCTTGCCATAGATCACATTCTTGGATTTCTGGTGGAGACCATTTCTTGGTTAAAAACTCGTACGTGTTAGCCTTCGGTATTATTGAAAATGGTCATTCATGGCTATTTTCGGCAAAATGGGGGTTGTGTGGCCATTGATCATCGACCAGAGGCTCGTACACCTCACCCCACATATGTTTCCTTGCCATAGATCACATTCTTGGATTTCTGGTGGAGACCATTTCTTGGTCAAAAATCCGTACGTGTTAGCCTTTGGTATTATTGAAAATGGTCATTCATGGCTATTTTCGACAAAAATGGGGGTTGTGTGGCCATTGATCGTCGACCAGAGGCTCATACACCTCACCCCACATATGTTTCCTTGCCATAGATCACATTCTTGGATTTCTGGTGGAGACCATTTCTTGGTCAAAAATCCGTAGGTGTTAGCCTTCGATATTATTGAAAATGGTCGTTCATGGCTATTTTCGGCAAAATGGGGGTTGTGTGGCCATTGATCATCGACCAGAGGCTCGTACACCTCACCCCACATATGTTTCCTTGCCATAGATCACATTCTTGGATTTCTGGTGGAGACCATTTCTTGGTCAAAAATCCGTACGTGTTAGCCTTTGGTATTTTTGAAAATGGTCATTCATGGCTATTTTCGACAAAAATGGGGGTTGTGTGGCCATTGATCTTCGACCAGAGGCTCATACACCTCACTACACATATGTTTCCTTGCCATAGATCACATTCTTGGATTTATGGTGGAGACCATTTCTTGGTCAAAAATCCGTAGGTGTTAGCCTTCAGTGTCATTGAAAATGGTCGTTCATGGCTATTTTCGACAAAAATTAGGGTTGTGTGGCCATTGATCGTCGACCAGAGGCTCATACACCTCACCCCACATATGTTTCTTTGCCATAAATCACATTCTTGGATTATTGGTGGAGACCATTTCTTGGTTGTTGGGGGCCTTCGTCCTCCGAAGGTCCTCAAAAACATGATTTGACAATGTTTTCCAAGTGAAATGTATGAACAGGTAACTTCAGACTCAGATTATGAACATGGATTACGCTCGGGACGAAGCTTAAGCTAGACGAAGGAGGATTGAGATGAGGGGCGGGCCGATCATCGAGCTGTACGAAGGATGGTGCATAGCCGAAGCTATGCGCAGGGGAGCTTCGGCATAGTAGCAGAAAGGGGAACCGACTTAAAGATAAAAGGACTTTTTAGACCTTAATGGACTGTTGTAAGTCATTAGCAAATGAAATGGGCATGAATGTAATTTTACATGGGCTGCGTCCCGTGCCTATAAATAGATGAACAGTACTCCCGTACTGTTCACGCTGACTCGGCATTTATTACTGCGTCACGCTTGTACTTTTCTCTTCCTTCAAGATCGAAGGTACATTTGTAATTTGAAATCATTTCTATTTTCCCATGATAATGAAATAGAAATGATTCTGTCATAGTATTTAAATGTTTACTTTATGCTTTGTGTCTTATACGAGACCTTCATCATTTATTGCTGTATTTACGAAGGTACGTCCTTCGTAACCTTCGTCCGAGATTATTATTGTCCGAAGGGACATGATAATTAGAAGGACGAAGGACTTTAACACTTAACACTTTTTATGTTGCCTTGTTCTTAACTCTTAGCATTTGAGAACAAGTCCCCAACATTGGCGCCCACCTCCGGTGAACTCACTTCCACTTTTTTGAGCTTTTCAACACCTTCGGCAAGCATCACCTTCGTCATGCCGCCGAAGAAGGCTTCAGCAGCAGGGGCTGGCACGCTGCAGCCAATGGACCCCAATCAAGACGTCCTTTCTCTTAGAGAGGCACGAAGCCAGAAGAGGAAGGCTGCCAGTCCAACACCTCAGGAGGATGATCTAGATCAGGAAATTCAAAACCTGGAAATCCTTCAGCAGCAGGTTCAACGCAAGAAGGAGAAGATGGCCCGTCTAGCTGATCTTCAGAGACAAATAGATGAAGCTTCCGAAGAGGTTCGTCATCTTGTTCAAGATGATCAAAACCGAAGGCCTCCATGCAGAGAGCTTCACCAGGAAGACTTCCGTAATGAGGATGACTGGTATGACGATTTCCATCATGGAAACTTTGCTTTTGATGATGCTTCTCCTCTTTCAACAGACTTGCAGGCCACACCTTGGCCACAGACTTACAAGCCACCTCAGCTCCCCATATATGACGGTCACTCAGACCCCAAGCAATTCTTAATGAGCTATGAAGCAACCATATCTTCGTACGGTGGCAATACGGCAGTCATGGCAAAATCTTTTGTCATGGCTGTCAGGAGCGTCGCTCAGACTTGGTACTCTTCTCTTCGGCCAGGGACAATCACTTCTTGGCAGAAATTGAAAGATATGCTGATAACTAGCTTTCAAGGGTTTCAGACGAAGCCGGTCACTGCTCAGGCTCTCTTCCAGTGTACTCAGGACCATGAAGAGTACCTTCAGGCATATGTCCGAAGGTTTCTACGATTGAGGGCACAGGCGCCAACGGTGCCCAATGAGATAGTCATTGAGGCCATGATCAAGGGGCTTCGTCCTGGACCTACAGCCCAATACTTTGCTAGGAAGCCTCCTCAGACTCTGGAGAAGCTGCTCCAAAAGATGGACGAGTACATTCGTGCTGATAATGACTTTCGCCAAAGAAGGGAGGAGGCCTTCAGGTTCTCTGAGATGACCAGGGGCTTCGGAGGAAGGTTTTACCCGAGGCATGTCAGGTCAATTCACAATTCCATTCAGAATGATGATAAAGGGAGTCAGCAACAAAGGCCACAATACTCCTCACAAGCTTCGGGGCAACAACAAAGCTCCTTCCGACCACCAGCTCCAAGAGGCAGAGGCGCCAGGGGCTTCGGTGGAAGATTTGGTGATCAACCGAGAAGAATCTTTTGCTTATTCTGCGGTGAGAACAAAGGCCATACTACCAGGATGTGCCATGTCACTATTCAGAAGCAAAAGGAAATAGCTGAAGCAGCAGCGCAGCAAGCTCAGCCGAAGCAGGTCATGCATACAGCTTCGTATCATTCGCCCTACATCCCAGAATATGTGGGCAATCATCCTGCAGTTTCTGTTGCTTCGGCAAGTCAGCCTCAAGCTTCCTGGCAACAGCCTCCGCCTCCACCTCCTTTGCAACAAGGCCAACAGCCAGAAGGGAGCCAGTATACTCCACACCAGAGGGACTTCAGAGAGCAGTCCGAAGCTCGTACAGTCAATAGCACTGTGCCAGAATCAAAGCACATCTATTGACGAATATCCTACTTTGATAGCAGTCTTTTCAGTTTAGTTCTATTTTCTGTGTAATGAAGTACATTTCAGTTTTCATCCATTAAGTTTCATGGTTGGATATGAGGAAAATTTATCTTCTCCATAGGCTTAAGTTGCTGAAGCTTAAATATTTGCGGTAACAAGGAGGACCTTCGAATCATTAAAAACCTTTCAAAGCAACAAAAAGTCGTTCTAAGGAACGCAGAGTAAGTTGCCGAAGTTACAAAAAGCCGTTCCAAAGGGAGCGCAGAGTAAGTTTTTTGCTCCAAAGACGTTCCTAAGGGAATGCAGAGCATACAGCGAAAAGTCAACGCTGATACCGCCTAAGTAAAAGGTGAAGAAGTTCCAAAGACGTTCCTAAGGGAATGCAGAACTTATACCGCCTAAGTAAAAGGCGAAGAAGTTCCAAAGACGTTCCTAAGGGAATGCAGAACTTATACCGCCTAAGTAAAAGGCGAAGAAGCTCCAAAGACGTTCCTAAGGGGATGCAGAGCTTACAGCAAAAAATAAGCGCTGATACAAAAAATAGTGTGGGGATATGTGTGAATCTTCGGAACAAATGCCATCTACATAACATAACATCATCACATCATTTTGCATACCATAAGCATCATGCATCATGCTGCATACGGCATAAGAAGGGGACACAATATTGATCTTCGGAAGTATGCTTTGAAAAAGTGAAAATCGTGTTAAGTGACAAGGAGACACAATGTTGATCTTCGCAATTTAGCTTCGGAGAATATTTTCACAAAGCTTGGATATTCTTCATCAGAGCACTATGGACATTCTTGTGATACACAAAAATTTTCTTCACGAAGCATGAAAAGAAGGGAAGGTGTTTTTTCGCCGAAGGCTCAAAAAACGGTACGTATGAAAAGTTTCATGCATCGTAAAGAATTGAGCAATAAAAACAGTATATTACATGCAGGATCACAAAATGTTACAATTCAGAAGTTTAATTTACAATAGCGTTCAATTTTCTCTTAGAACAACTTCTGCAGCCTCATTTAGGAGTCGATTGACGACTTCGTCCATAATTGCCTCGGCCATCTTTTTGATTTCATCGTCTCCTTTCGACTGAGGGCCTGGAGACGCTTCGGCAGGATCTGAAGGACAGGACACGGCTATGCTGCTATTACAAACAGCAAACGAAGCTTAAAACCAAAAGTTACAACACAATACAAACTATTAATTAATACCTAATTGACATTCGGGCTCTACGCTCTTTTCAGCAGCCTTAGCCGCTTCTCTAGCATCATGAATGCCCTTTTCACTCCTTTGAATGATTTCTCCTGCCATTTCTCGGCCACCATTTTCCCAGATATCAGTAAAAAACTTTCCACTAATCATGCTTGCTTCGGCCGAGGGATCTCTTGCATCTTCAAGGGACAAAGCAGCTTCGGACTGTGCTAAAATTTTTACATGTTCGCAGCCCTTCTTCTCTAAGATGGTGGCAATCCCTCTGGCACCAGAGAAGGCGCATATATCCCCTCGGCTAGTTAAAATTTCTTCAAAGGCTTCAGCTTCGTGGTCGACCCATTCGATGGGGCCTTCAGGATTGCCTCTCGTAAAGTTTTCTTCGCTTGAGAAGGCGCCAACCTTGGCGAAGCTAGCTTTTAACTTTTTAACACACTCTATAGACTTGTTATAACATCTCTTTTTGGACGAACGAAGCTCTTCAACAGTTATTTCTAGGTGATTGGCCCATTGGTCGCTGAGTTCTCGCTTTGTTTCTTCAAGTATGCGTTCTTCCTTGGCTCTGGCCAGTTGTTTCCGAAGGTCTTCAATTTCGCGCTTCTGAGCTTCAGCTTGACTTTTAAAAGCAGCTTCGTCCTCCTTTATTTTATTTATCAGTGAGTATAACATTTTATCTTTTTCGAGACCTTCGTTCCTCAGTTCAATAACTTCGGAACGAAGGTTGCTCAGGGCTATAGAACACCCTTCGTCTTCAGCATTTTTCTGTGCCCTGAGGGCATTGCTGAGTATCAGCCCCTGCAGAGAGAAATATGTCTGCGTCAAGAGGTTTAAGTAAACGAAAAATTTTGAACTCAACAAAAAATACAAGGATTTCATTTGTCACACCTTTAAGCTATTGTAAGCTAGGCTGTCGGCCAGATCGTTCTTTGACAGCACCGAAAGTCCGTCTTCTAAAGTTGGGAATCCGAAGCGTTGCCAGATGGGATACAAAATAATACTCTTGACATTTTCTTGCGCTGTTAAGTCATTCTTTACATAAAACCACTCTGTCATCCAGGCTCCGGGCCACCTCTTCCGAAAGGTTGGCACAGGGCAGCTTGACCCGGAGCGAGCACCGAAGCTGTAGCAACCAAAGTTGTTATGATATTGTTCTTTCCCCCAGGGCTTCGTCTCGTATATCAATTCATGAATGTTGCAAAAGCTCTTGGCATTTGGTTCTAAACCTTGGCTTCTCGCAGCCCAGACAAAGATTCCCATTCTTATCATAGCCTCGGGAGTAAGTTGATGAAGGTAGACTTGAAATGTCTTCAACACTTCAACAACAAAGTTGCTTAGAGGGAACCGAAGCCCAGCCTTGAGGAAGCTTCGGAAGATCACAACCTCATCTTCTTCGGGGGTGGGAGAAGTCTTTTCTCCAGCGTCAGCCCTCACAATAGATATATCTCGAAAATACCGCCCCCTCATATTATCAATATGGCTCTGTTTAATAATGGTTTTTCCAAAAACTGAATGGCTTGGTCGCCAGGGACGATCTTCGGCCTCTTCCCCACTACTTTCTACATCATAGCTGTCGCTGTCGCCAGTATCTTCGGACAAACCTTCAAGAATCTCCTTCGTGATTTTCTCAGTATTGGTCTTTGACATTGCCATAAGAAATCCCAGGTTCTTCTCTTCAGAGAGACTCAGCTTCATCTCGGGTCCAGTCTTCTTATCTTCAGACATCTTCGGGAACGCTAAAAACTGTTTTCAAGTCCGAAGCTTCAAAAACAAAAAGATCACCAAATCTTAATGTGCAAGAGCTAAAAATTTAGTGGGCTGAGGCAGATAACAAGTGTGCATACCAAAATGAGTTTGCGGTATGATCTTATTTATACGCCCAGTGCGTTGAAAACTAAAAGTCCCCGCCTGTCAGTGAACGTTGCTATTCTAGCAAAGGGAAGGTGTTTTTTCGGACCTTCGGCTTAAGGCCTTCGTCCATATCGCAATCTGAATTTATCATTAATAAATTAATATTGCGAGGGGCTACTGTTGGGGGCCTTCGTCCTCCGAAGTTCTTCAAAAACATGATTTGACAATGTTTTCCAAGTGAAATGTATGAACATGTAACTTCGGACTCAGATTATGAACATGGATTACGCTCGGGACGAAGCTTAAGCTGGACGAAGGAGGATTGAGATGAGGGGCGGGCCGATCATCGAGCTGTACGAAGGATGGTGCATAGCCGAAGCTATGCGCAGGGGAGCTTCGGCATAGTAGCAGAAAGGGGAACCGACTTAAAGATAAAAGGACTTTTTAGACCTTAATGGACTGTTGTAAGTCATTAGCAAATGAAATGGGCATGAATGTAATTTTACACGGGCTGCGTCCCGTGCCTATAAATAGATGAACAGTACTCCCGTACTGTTCACGCTGACTCGGCATTTATTACTGCGTCACGCTTGTACTTTTCTCTTCCTTCAAGATCGAAGGTACATTTGTAATTTGAAATCATTTCTATTTTCCCATGATAATGAAATAGAAATGATTCTGTCATAGTATTTAAATGTTTACTTTATGCTTTGTGTCTTATACGAGACCTTCATCATTTATTGCTGTATTTACGAAGGTACGTCCTTCGTAACCTTCGTCCGAGATTATTATTGTCCGAAGGGACATGATAATTAGAAGGACGAAGGACTTTAACACTTAACACTTTTTATGTTGCCTTGTTCTTAACTCTTAGCATTTGAGAACAAGTCCCCAACATTGGTCAAAAATCCGTAGGTGTTAGCCTTTGGTATTATTGAAAATGGTCGTTCATGGCTATTTTCGACAAAAATGGGGGTTGTGTGTCCATTGATCATCGACCAGACGCTCATACACCTCACCCCACATATGTTTCCTTGCCATAGATCACATTCTTGGATTTCTGGTGGAGACCATTTCTTGGTCTAAAATCCGTAGGTGTTAGCCTCTAGTATTATTGAAAATGGTCCCTATGGCTATTTTCAAGGTCGCTCATGGCTATTTTCATAAAAAATGGGGGTTGTGTGGCCATTTATCATCGACTAGAGGCTCATAAACCTCACCCCACATATGTTTCCTTGCCATAGATTACATTCTTGGATTTCTGGTGGAAGCCATTTCTTGGTTAAAAACTCGTACGTGTTAGCCTTCGGTATTATTGAAAATGGTCATTCATGGCTATTTTCGGCAAAATGGGGGTTGTGTGGCCATTGATCGTCGACCAGAGGCTCATACACCTCACCCCACATATGTTTCCTTGTCGTAGATCACATTCTTGGATTTCTGGTGGAGACCATTTCTTGGTCTAAAATCCGTAGGTGTTAGCCTCTAGTATTATTGAAAATGGTCGCTCATGGCTATTTTCAAGGTCGCTCATGGCTATTTTCATAAAAAATGGGGGTTGTGTGGCCATTTATCATCGACTAGAGGCTCATAAACCTCACGCCACATATGTTTCCTTGCCATAGATTACATTCTTGGATTTCTGGTGGAAGCCATTTCTTGGTTAAAAACTCGTACGTGTTAGCCTTCGGTATTATTGAAAATGGTCATTCATGGCTATTTTCGGCAAAATGGGGGTTGTGTGGCCATTGATCGTCGACCAGAGGCTCATACACCTCACCCCACAAATGTTTCCTTGTCATAGATCACATTCTTGGATTTCTGGTGGAGACCATTTCTTGGTCAAAAATCCGTAGGTGTTAGCCTTCGATATTATTGAAAATGGTCGTTCATGGCTATTTTCGACAAAAATGGGGGTTGTGTGGCCATTGATCATCGACCAGAGGCTCATACACCTCACCCCACATATGTTTCCTTGCCATAGATCACATTCTTGGATTTCTGGTGGAGACCATTTCTTGGTCAAAAATCCGTAGGTGTTAGCCTTCGGTATTATTGTAAATGGTCATTCATGGCTATTTTCGACAAAAATGGGGGTTGTGTGGCCATTGATCATCGACCATAGGCTCATACACCTCACCCCACATATGTTTCCTTGCCATAGATCACATTCTTGGATTTCTGGTGGAGACCATTTCTTGGTCAAAAATCCATAGGTGTTAGCCTTCAGTGTCATTGAAAATGGTCGTTCATGGCTATTTTCGACAAAAATTAGGGTTGTGTGGCCATTGATCGTCGACCAGATGCTCATACACCTCACCCCACATATGTTTCCTTGCCATAGATCACATTCTTGGATTTCTGGTGGAGACCATTTCTTGGTCAAAAATCCGTAGGTGTTAGCCTTCTGTATTATTGTAAATGGTCGTTCATGGCTATTTTTGACAAAAATGGGGGTTGTGTGGCCATTGATCATCGACCAGACGCTCATACACCTCACCCCACATATGTTTCCTTGCCATAGATCACATTCTTGGATTTCTGGTGGAGACCATTTCTTGGTCAAAAACTCGTACGTGTTAGCCTTCGGTATTATTGAAAATGGTCGTTCATGGCTATTTTCGCCAAAATGGGGGTTCTGTGGCCATTGATCATCGACCAGAGGCTCGTACACCTCACCCCACATATGTTTCCTTTCCATAGATCACATTTTTGGATTTCTGGTGGAGACCATTTCTTGGTCAAAAATCCGTAGGTGTTAGCCTTCGGTATTATTGAAAATGGTCGTTCATGGCTATTTTCGACAAAAATGGGGGTTGTGTGGCCATTGATCATCGACCAGAGGCTCATACACCTCACCCCACATATGTTTCCTTGCCATAGATCACATTCTTGGATTTCTGGTGGAGACCATTTCTTGGTCAAAAATCCGTAGGTGTTAGCCTTCGGTATTATTGAAAATGGTCGTTCATGGCTATTTTCGACAAAAATGGGGGTTGTGTGGCCATTGATCATCGACCAGACGCTCATACACCTCACCCCACATTTGTTTCCTTGCCATAGATCACATTCTTGGATTTCTGGTGGAGACCATTTCTTGGTCTAAAATCCGTAGGTGTTAGCCTCTAGTATTATTGAAAATGGTCGCTCATGGCTATTTTCAAGGTCGCTCATGGCTATTTTCATAAAAAATGGGGGTTGTGTGGCCATTTATCATCGACTAGAGGCTCATAAACCTCGCCCCACATATGTTTCCTTGCCATAGATCACATTCTTGGATTTCTGGTGGAGACCATTTCTTGGTTAAAAACACGTACGTGTTAGCCTTCGGTATTATTGAAAATGGTCGTTCATGGCTATTTTCGGCAAAATGGGGGTTCTGTGGCCATTCATTATCGACCAGAGGCTCGTACACCTCACCCCACATATGTTTCCTTGCCATAGATCACATTCTTGGATTTCTGGTGGAGACCATTTCTTGGTCAAAAATCCGTACGTGTTAGCCTTTGGTATTTTTGAAAATGGTCATTCATGGCTATTTTCGACAAAAATGGGGGTTGTGTGGCCATTGATCTTCGACCAGAGGCTCATACACCTCACCCCACATATGTTTCCTTGCCATAGATCACATTCTTGGATTTATGGTGGAGACCATTTCTTGGTCAAAAATCCGTAGGTGTTAGCCTTCGGTATTATTGAAAATGGTCGTTCATGGCTATTTTCGGCAAAAATGGGGGTTGTGTGGCCATTGATCATCGACCAGAGGCTCATACACCTCACCCCACATATGTTTCCTTGCCATAGATCACATTCTTGGATTTCTGGTGGAGACCATTTCTTGGTCAAAAACTCGTACGTGTTAGCCTTCGGTATTACTGAAAATGGTCGTTCATGGCTATTTTCGGCAAAATGGGGGTTCTGTGGCCATTGATCATCGACCAGAGGCTCGTACACCTCACCCCACATATGTTTCCTTGCCATAGATCACATTCTTGGATTTCTGGTGGAGACCATTTCTTGGTCAAAAATCCGTAGGTGTTAGCCTTCGGTATTATTGAAAATGGTCGTTCATGGCTATTTTCGGCAAAATGGGGGTTCTGTGGCCATTGATCATCGACCAGAGGCTCGTACACCTCACCCCACATATGTTTCCTTGCCATAGATCACATTCTTGGATTCCTGGTGGAGACCATTTCTTGGTCAAAAATCCATACGTGTTAGCCTTTGGTATTTTTGAAAATGGTCATTTATGGCTATTTTCGACAAAAATGGGGGTTGTGTGGCCATTGATCATCGACTAGAGGCTCATACACCTCACCCCACATATGTTTCCTTGCCATAGATCACATTCTTGGATTTCTGGTGGAGACCATTTCTTGGTCAAAAATCCGTAGGTGTTAGCCTTCGGTATTATTGAAAATGGTCGTTCATGGCTATTTTCGACAAAAATGGGGGTTGTGTGGCCATTGATCATCGACCAGACGCTCATACACCTCATCCCACATTTGTTTCCTTGCCATAGATCACATTCTTGGATTTCTGGTGGAGACCATTTCTTGGTCTAAAATCCGTAGGTGTTAGCCTCTAGTATTATTGAAAATGGTCGCTCATGGCTATTTTCAAGGTCGCTCATGGCTATTTTCATAAAAAATGGGGGTTGTGTGGCCATTTATCATCGACTAGAGGCTCATAAACCTCACCCCACATATGTTTCCTTGCCATAGATTACATTCTTGGATTTCTGGTGGAGACCATTTCTTGGTCAAAAACTCGTACGTGTTAGCCTTCGGTATTATTGAAAATGGTCGTTCATGGCTATTTTCGGCAAAATGGGGGTTCTGTGGCCATTGATCATCGACCAGAGGCTCGTACACCTCACCCCACATATGTTTCCTTGCCATAGATCACATTCTTGGATTTCTGGTGGAGACCATTTCTTGGTCAAAAATCCGTAGGTGTTAGCCTTCGATATTATTGAAAATGGTCGTTCATGGCTATTTTCGACAAAAATGGGGGTTGTGTGGCCATTGATCATCGACCAGAGGCTCATACACCTCACCCCACATATGTTTCCTTGCCATAGATCACATTCTTGGATTTTTGGTGGAGACCATTTCTTGGTCAAAAACTCGTACGTGTTAGCCTTCGGTATTATTGAAAATGGTCGTTCATGGCTATTTTCGGCAAAATGGGGGTTCTGTGGCCATTGATCATCGACCAGAGGCTCGTACACCTCACCCCACATATGTTTCCTTGCCATAGATCACATTCTTGGATTTCTGGTGGAGACCATTTCTTGGTCAAAAATCCGTAGGTGTTAGCCTTCGGTATTATTGAAAATGGTCGTTCATGGCTATTTTCGACAAAAATGGGGGTTGTGTGGCCATTGATCATCGACCAGAGGCTCATACACCTCATCCCACATATGTTTCCTTGCCATAGATCACATTCTTGGATTTCTGGTGGAGACCATTTCTTGGTCAAAAACTCGTACGTGTTAGCCTTCGGTATTACTGAAAATGGTCGTTCATGGCTATTTTCGGCAAAATGGGGGTTCTGTGGCCATTGATCATCGACCAGAGGCTCATACACCTCACCCCACATATGTTTCCTTGCCATAGATCACATTCTTGGATTTCTGGTGGAGACCATTTCTTGGTCAAAAATCCGTAGGTGTTAGCCTTCGGTATTATTGAAAATGGTCGTTCATGGCTATTTTCGGCAAAATGGGGGTTCTGTGGCCATTGATCATCGACCAGAGGCTCGTACACCTCACCCCACATATGTTTCCTTGCCATAGATCACATTCTTGGATTTCTAGTGGAGACCATTTCTTGGTCAAAAATCCGTAGGTGTTAGCCTTCGGTATTATTGAAAATGGTCGTTCATGGCTATTTTCGACAAAAATGGGGGTTGTGTGGCCATTGATCATCGACCAGAGGCTCATACACCTCACCCCACATATGTTTCCTCACCATAGATCACATTCTTGGATTTCTGGTGGAGACCATTTCTTGGTCAAAAATCCGTAGGTCTTAGCCTCTAATATTATTGAAAATGGTCGCTCATGGCTATTTTCGGCAAAATGGGGGTTCTGTGGCCATTGATCGTCGACCAGAGGCTCATACACCTCACCCCACATATGTTTCCTTGTCGTAGATCACATTCTTGGATTTCTAGTGGAGACCATTTCTTGGTCAAAAATCCGTAGGTGTTAGCCTTCGATATTATTGAAAATGGTCGTTCATGGCTATTTTCGACAAAAATGGGGGTTGTGTGGCCATTGATCATCGACCAGAGGCTCATACACCTCACCCCACATATGTTTCCTTGCCATAGATCACATTCTTGGATTTCTGGTGGAGATCATTTCTTGGTCAAAAATCTGTAGGTGTTAGCCTTCGGTATTATTGAAAATGGTCGTTCATGGCTATTTTCGACAAAAATGGGGGTTGTGTGGCCATTGATCATCGACCAGACGCTCATACACCTCACCCCACATATGTTTCCTTGCCATAGATCACATTCTTGGATTTCTGGTGGAGACCATTTCTTGGTCTAAAATCCGTAGGTGTTAGCCTCTAGTATTATTGAAAATGGTCGCTCATGGCTATTTTCAAGGTCGCTCATGGCTATTTTCATAAAAAATGGGGGTTGTGTGGCCATTTTCATCGACTAGAGGTTCATAAACCTCACCCCACATATGTTTCCTTGCCATAGATCACATTCTTGGATTTCTGGTGGAGACCATTTCTTGGTCAAAAATCCGTACGTGTTAGCCTTTGGTATTTTTGAAAATGGTCGTTCATTGCTTGGTCGATGATCAATGGCCACACAACCCCCATTTTTTATGAAAATAGCCATGAGCGACCATTTTTAATAATACTAGAGGCTAAGACCTACGGATTTTTGACCAAGAAATGGTCTCCACCAGAAATCCAAGAATGTGATCTATGGCAAGGAAACATATGTGGGGTGAGGTGTATGAGCCTCTCGTCGATGATCAATGGCCACACAACCCCCATTTTTATCAAAAATAGCCATGAATGACCATTTACAATAATACCGAAGGCTAACACCTACGGATTTTTGACCAAGAAATGGTCTCCACCAGAAATCCAAGAATGTGATCTATGGCAAGGAAACATATGTGGGGTGAGGTGTATGAGCCTATGGTCGATGATCAATGGCCACACAACCCCAATTTTTGTCGAAAATAGCCATGAACGACCATTTTCAATAATATCGAAGGCTAACACCTACGGATTTTTGACCAAGAAATGGTCTCCACCAGAAATCCAAGAATGTGATCTACGACAAGGAAACATATGTGGGGTGAGGTGTATGAGCCTCTGGTCGACGATCAATGGCCACACAACCCCCATTTTGCCGAAAATAGCCATGAATGACCATTTTCAATAATACCGAAGGCTAACACGTACGAGTTTTTAACCAAGAAATGGTTTCCACCAGAAATCCAAGAATGTAATCTATGGCAAGGAAACATATGTGGGGTGAGGTTTATGAGCCTCTAGTCGATGATAAATGGCCACACAACCCCCATTTTTATGAAAATAGCCATGAGCGACCTTGAAAATAGCCATGAGCGACCATTTTCAATAATACTAGAGGCTAACACCTACGGATTTTAGACCAAGAAATGGTCTCCACCAGAAATCCAAGAATGTGATCTATGGCAAGGAAACATATGTGGGGTGAGGTGTATGAGCGTCTGGTCGATGATCAATGGCCACACAACCCCCATTTTTGTCGAAAATAGCCATGAACGACCATTTTCAATAATACCGAAGGCTAACACCTACGGATTTTTGACCAAGAAATGGTCTCCACCAGAAATCCAAGAATGTGATCTATGGGAAGGAAACATATGTGGGGTGAGATTTATGAGCCTCTAGTCGATGATAAATGGCCACACAAACCCCATTTTTTTATGAAAATAGCCATGAGCGACCATTTTCAATAATATTAGAGGCTAAGACCTACGGATTTTTGACCAAGAAATGGTCTCCACCAGAAATCCAAGAATGTGATCTATGGCAAGGAAACATATGTGGGGTGAGGTGTATGAGCCTCTGGTCGATGATCAATGGCCACACAACCCCCATTTTTGTCGAAAATAGCCATGAACGACCATTTTCAATAATATCGAAGGCTAACACCTACGGATTTTTGACCAAGAAATGGTCTCCACCAGTAATCCAAAAATGTGATCTATGGCAAGGAAACATATGTGGGGTGAGGTGTACGAGCCTCTGGTCGATGATCAATGGCCACACAACCCCCAATTTTTATGAAAATAGCCATGAGAGACCATTTTCAATAATACTAGAGGCTAAGACCTACGGATTTTCGACCAAGAAATGGTCTCCACCAGAAATCCAAGAATGTGATCTATGGCAAGGAAACATATGTGGGGTGAGGTGTATGAGCCTCTGGTCGATGATCAATGGCCACACAACCCCCATTTTTGTCGAAAATAGCCATGAATGACCATTTACAATAATACCGAAGGCTAACACCTACGGATTTTTGACCAAGAAATGGTCTCCACCATAAATCCAAGAATGTGATCTATGGCAAGGAAACATATGTGGGGTGAGGTGTATGAGCCTCTAGTCGATGATCAATGGCCACACAACCCCCATTTTTGTCGAAAATAGCCATGAATGACCATTTTCAAAAATACCAAAGGCTAACACGTACGGATTTTTGACCAAGAAATGGTCTCCACCAGAAATCCAAGAATGTGATCTATGGCAAGGAAACATATGTGGGGTGAGGTGTATGAGCCTCTAGTCGATGATCAATGGCCACACAACCCCCATTTTTGTCGAAAATAGCCATGAATGACCATTTTCAAAAATACCAAAGGCTAACACGTACGGATTTTTGACCCAGAAATGGTCTCCACCAGAAATCCAAGAATGTGATCTATGGCAAGGAAACATATGTGGGGTGAGGTGTATGAGCCTCTGGTCGATGATCAATTGCCACACAACCCCCATTTTGTCGAAAATAGCCATGAACGACCATTTTCAATAATACCGAAGGCTAACACCTACGGATTTTTGACCAAGAAATGGTCTCCACCAGAAATCCAAGAATGTGATCTACGACAAGGAAACATATGTGGGGTGAGGTGTATGAGCCTCTGGTCGACGATCAATGGCCACACAACCCCCATTTTGCCGAAAATAGCCATGAATGACCATTTTCAATAATACCGAAGGCTAACACGTACGAGTTTTTAACCAAGAAATGGTTTCCACCAGAAATCCAAGAATGTAATCTATGGCAAGGAAACATATGTGGGGTGAGGTTTATGAGCCTCTAGTCGATGATAAATGGCCACACAACCCCCATTTTTATGAAAATAGCCATGAGCGACCTTGAAAATAGCCATGAGCGACCATTTTCAATAATACTAGAGGCTAACACCTACGGATTTTAGACCAAGAAATGGTCTCCACCAGAAATCCAAGAATGTGATCTATGGCAAGGAAACATATGTGGGGTGAGGTGTATGAGCGTCTGGTCGATGATCAATGGCCACACAACCCCCATTTTTGTCGAAAATAGCCATGAACGACCATTTTCAATAATACCGAAGGCTAACACCTACGGATTTTTGACCAAGAAATGGTCTCCACCAGAAATCCAAGAATGTGATCTATGGCAAGGAAACATATGTGGGGTGAGATTTATGAGCCTCTAGTCGATGATAAATGGCCACACAAACCCCATTTTTTTATGAAAATAGCCATGAGCGACCATTTTCAATAATATTAGAGGCTAAGACCTACGGATTTTTGACCAAGAAATGGTCTCCACCAGAAATCCAAGAATGTGATCTATGGCAAGGAAACATATGTGGGGTGAGGTGTATGAGCCTCTGGTCGATGATCAATGGCCACACAACCCCCATTTTTGTCGAAAATAGCCATGAACGACCATTTTCAATAATATCGAAGGCTAACACCTACGGATTTTTGACCAAGAAATGGTCTCCACCAGTAATCCAAAAATGTGATCTATGGCAAGGAAACATATGTGGGGTGAGGTGTACGAGCCTCTGGTCGATGATCAATGGCCACACAACCCCCAATTTTTATGAAAATAGCCATGAGAGACCATTTTCAATAATACTAGAGGCTAAGACCTACGGATTTTCGACCAAGAAATGGTCTCCACCAGAAATCCAAGAATGTGATCTATGGCAAGGAAACATATGTGGGGTGAGGTGTATGAGCCTCTGGTCGATGATCAATGGCCACACAACCCCCATTTTTGTCGAAAATAGCCATGAATGACCATTTACAATAATACCGAAGGCTAACACCTACGGATTTTTGACCAAGAAATGGTCTCCACCATAAATCCAAGAATGTGATCTATGGCAAGGAAACATATGTGGGGTGAGGTGTATGAGCCTCTAGTCGATGATCAATGGCCACACAACCCCCATTTTTGTCGAAAATAGCCATGAATGACCATTTTCAAAAATACCAAAGGCTAACACGTACGGATTTTTGACCAAGAAATGGTCTCCACCAGAAATCCAAGAATGTGATCTATGGCAAGGAAACATATGTGGGGTGAGGTGTATGAGCCTCTAGTCGATGATCAATGGCCACACAACCCCCATTTTTGTCGAAAATAGCCATGAATGACCATTTTCAAAAATACCAAAGGCTAACACGTACGGATTTTTGACCCAGAAATGGTCTCCACCAGAAATCCAAGAATGTGATCTATGGCAAGGAAACATATGTGGGGTGAGGTGTATGAGCCTCTGGTCGATGATCAATTGCCACACAACCCCCATTTTGTCGAAAATAGCCATGAACGACCATTTTCAATAATACCGAAGGCTAACACCTACGGATTTTTGACCAAGAAATGGTCTCCACCAGAAATCCAAGAATGTGATCTACGACAAGGAAACATATGTGGGGTGAGGTGTATGAGCCTCTGGTCGACGATCAATGGCCACACAACCCCCATTTTGCCGAAAATAGCCATGAATGACCATTTTCAATAATACCGAAGGCTAACACGTACGAGTTTTTAACCAAGAAATGGTTTCCACCAGAAATCCAAGAATGTAATCTATGGCAAGGAAACATATGTGGGGTGAGGTCTATGAGCCTCTAGTCGATGATAAATGGCCACACAACCCCCATTTTTTATGAAAATAGCCATGAGCGACCTTGAAAATAGCCATGAGCGACCATTTTCAATAATACTAGAGGCTAACACCTACGGATTTTAGACCAAGAAATGGTCTCCACCAGAAATCCTAGAATGTGATCTATTGCAAGGAAACATATGGGGGGTGAGGTGGACGAGCCTCTGGTCGATGATCAATGGCCACACAACCCCCATTTTTGTCGAAAATAGCCATGAACGATCATTTACAATAATACCGAAGGCTAACACCTACGGATTTTTGACCAAGAAATGGTCTCCACCAGAAATCCAACAATGTGATCTATGGCAAGGAAACATATGTGGGGTGAGGTTTATGAGCCTCTAGTCGATGATAAATGGCCACACAACCCCCATTTTTTATGAAAATAGCCATGAGCGACCTTGAAAATAGCCATGAGCGACCATTTTCAATAATACTAGAGGCTAACACCTACGGATTTTAGACCAAGAAATGGTCTCCACCAGAAATCCAAGAATGTGATCTATGGCAAGGAAACATATGTGGGGTGAGGTGTATGAGCGTCTGGTCGATGATCAATGGCCACACAACCCCCATTTTTGTCGAAAATAGCCATGAACGACCATTTTCAATAATACCGAAGGCTAACACCTACGGATTTTTGACCAAGAAATGGTCTCCACCAGAAATCCAAGAATGTGATCTATGGCAAGGAAACATATGTGGGGTGAGGTGTATGAGCCTCTGGTCGATGATCATTGGCCACACAACACCCATTTTTGTCGAAAATAGCCATGAACGACCATTTTCAATAATATCGAAGGCTAACACCTACGGATTTTTGACCAAGAAATGGTCTCCACCAGAAATCCAAGAATGTGATCTACGACAAGGAAACATATGTGGGGTGAGGTGTATGAGCCTCTGGTCGACGATCAATGGCCACACAACCCCCATTTTGCCGAAAATAGCCATGAATGACCATTTTCAATAATATCGAAGGCTAACACCTACGGATTTTTGACCAAGAAATGGTCTCCACCAGAAATCCAAGAATGTGATCTACGACAAGGAAACATATGTGGGGTGAGGTGTATGAGCCTCTGGTCGACGATCAATGGCCACACAACCCCCATTTTGCCGAAAATAGCCATGAATGACCATTTTCAATAATACCGAAGGCTAACACGTACGAGTTTTTAACCAAGAAATGGTTTCCACCAGAAATCCAAGAATGTAATCTATGGCAAGGAAACATATGTGTGGTGAGGTGTATGAGCCTCTAGTCGATGATAAATGGCCACACAACCCCCATTTTTTATGAAAATAGCCATGAGCGACCTTGAAAATAGCCATGAGCGACCATTTTCAATAATACTAGAGGCTAACACCTACGGATTTTGGACCAAGAAAAGGTCTCCTCTAGAAATCCAAGAATGTGATCTATGGCAAGGAAACATATGTGGGGTGAGGTGTATGAGCGTCTGGTCGATGATCAATGGCCACACAACCCCCATTTTTGTCGAAAATAGCCATGAACGACCATTTTCAATAATACCGAAGGCTAACACCTAC
The DNA here is from genome assembly GCA_029449295.1 of Zea luxurians. Classification (NCBI taxonomy): domain Eukaryota; kingdom Viridiplantae; phylum Streptophyta; class Magnoliopsida; order Poales; family Poaceae; genus Zea; species Zea luxurians. The sequence continues at coordinate 48,570 of JAOPSE010001616.1, forward strand.
GGATTTTTGACCAAGAAATGGTCTCCACCAGAAATCCAAGAATGTGATCTATGGCAAGGAAACATATGTGGGGTGAGGTGTATGAGCCTCTAGTCGATGATCAATGGCCACACAACCCCCATTTTTGTCAAAAATAGCCATGAATGACCATTTTCAAAAATACCAAAGGCTAACACGTACGGATTTTTGACCAAGAAATGGTCTCCACCAGAAATCCAAGAATGTGATCTATGGCAAGGAAACATATGTGGGGTGAGGTGTACGAGCCTCTGGTCGATGATCAATGGCCACACAACCCCCATTTTTGTCGAAAATAGCCATGAATGACCATTTTCAATAATACCGAAGGCTAACACTTACGAGTTTTTAACCAAGAAATGGTTTCCACCAGAAATCCAAGAATGTAATCTATGGCAAGGAAACATATGTGGGGTGAGGTGTATGAGCCTCTGGTCGATGATCAATGGCCACACAGCCCCCATTTTTTATGAAAATAGCCATGAGCGACCATTTTCAATAATACTAGAGGCTAAGACCTACGGATTTTTAACCAAGAAATGGTCTCCACCAGAAATCCAAGAATGTGATCTACGACAAGGAAACATATGTGGGGTGAGGTGTATGAGCGTCTGGTCGACGATCAATGGCCACACAACCCCCATTTTTGTCGAAAATAGCCATGAACGACCATTTTCAATAATACCAAAGGCTAACACCTACGGATTTTTGACCAAGAAATGGTCGGGGTGAGGTTTACGAGCCTCTGGTCGATGATCAATGGCCACACAACCCCCATTTTTTATGAAAATAGCCATGAGCGACCTTGAAAATAGCCATGAGCGACCATTTTCAATAATACTAGAGGCTAACACCTACGGATTTTAGACCAAGAAATGGTTTCCACCAGAAATCCAAGAATGTGATCTATGGCAAGGAAACATATGTGGGGTGAGGTGTATGAGCCTCTGGTCGACGATCAATGGCCACACAACCCCCATTTTGCCGAAAATAGCCATGAATGACCATTTTCAATAATACCGAAGGCTAACACCTACGGATTTTTGACCAAGAAATGGTCTCCACCAGAAATCCAAGAATGTGATCTATGGCAAGGAAACATATGTGGGGTGAGGTGTATGAGCCTCTGGTCGACGATCAATGGCCACACAACCCTAATTTTTGTCGAAAATAGCCATGAACGACCATTTTCAATGACACTGAAGGCTAACACCTACGGATTTTTGACCAAGAAATGGTCTCCACCATAAATCCAAGAATGTGATCTATGGCAAGGAAACATATGTGTAGTGAGGTGTATGAGCCTCTGGTCGAAGATCAATGGCCACACAACCCCCATTTTTGTCGAAAATAGCCATGAATGACCATTTTCAAAAATACCAAAGGCTAACACATTCGGATTTTTGCCCAAGAAATGGTCTCCACCAGAAATCCAAGAATGTGATCTATGGCAAGGAAACATATGTGGGGTTAGGTGTATGAGCCTCTGGTCGATGATCAATGGCCACACAACCCCCATTTTGTCGAAAATAGCCATGAACGACCATTTTCAATAATACCAAAGGCTAACACCTACGGATTTTTGACCAAGAAATGGTCTCCACCATAAATCCAAGAATGTGATCTATGGCAAGGAAACATATGTGTAGTGAGGTGTATGAGCGTCTGGTCGATGATCAATGGCCACACAACCCCCATTTTTGTCGAAGATAGCCATGAACGACCATTTTCAATAATACCGAAGGCTAACACCTACGGATTTTTGACCAAGAAATGGTCTCCACCAGAAATCCAAGAATGTGATCTATGGCAAGGAAACATATGTGGGGTGAGGTGTATGAGCCTCTGGTCGATGATCAATGGCCACACAACCCCCATTTTTATCGAAAATAGCCATGAACGACTATTTTCAATAATATCGAAGGCTAACACCTACGGATTTTTGACCAAGAAATGGTCTCCACCAGAAATCCAAGAATGTGATCTACGACAAGGAAACATATGTGGGGTGAGGTGTATGAGCCTCTGGTCGATGATCAATGGTCACACAACCTCCATTTTCAATCATACCGAAGGGTAACACGTACGGATTTTTGACCAAGAAATGGTCTCCACCAGAAATCCAAGAATGCGATCTATGGCAAGGAAACATATGTGGGGTGAGGTGTATGAGCGTCTGGTCGATGATCAATGGCCACACAACCCCCATTTTTGTCGAAAATAGCCATGAACGACCATTTTCAATAATACCGAAGGCTAACACCTACGGATTTTTGACCAAGAAATGGTCTCCACCAGAAATCCAAGAATGTGATCTACGACAAGGAAACATATGTGGGGTGAGGTGTATGAGCCTCTGGTCGACGATCAATGGCCACACAACCCCCATTTTGCCGAAAATAGCCATGAACGACCATTTTCAATAATACCGAAGGCTAACACGTACGGATTTTTGACCAAGAAATGGTCTCCACCAGAAATCCAAGAATGTGATCTATGGCAAGGAAACATATGTGGGGTGAGGTGTATGAGCCTCTAGTCGATGAACAATGGCCACACAACCCCCATTTTTGTCGAAAATAGCCATGAATGACCATTTTCAAAAATACCAAAGGCTAACACGTACAGATTTTTGACCAAGAAATGGTCTCCACCAGAAATCCAAGAATGTGATCTATGGCAAGGAAACATATGTGGGGTGAGGTGTATGAGCGTCTGGTCGATGATCAATGGCCACACAACCCCCATTTTTGTCGAAAATAGCCATGAACGACCATTTTCAATAATATCGAAGGCTAACACCTACGGATTTTTGACCAAGAAATGGTCTCCACTAGAAATCCAAGAATGTGATCTACGACAAGGAAACATATGTGGGGTGAGGTGTATGAGCCTCTGGTCGACGATCAATGGCCACACAACCCCCATTTTGTCGAAAATAGCCATGAATGACCATTTTCAATAATACCGAAGGCTAACACGTACGAGTTTTTAACCAAGAAATGGTTTCCACCAGAAATCCAAGAATGTGATCTATGGCAAGGAAACATATGTGGGGTGAGGTGTATGAGCCTCTGGTCGATGATCAATGGCCACACAACCCTAATTTTTGTCGAAAATAGCCATGAACGACCATTTTCAATAATACTAGAGGCTAACACCTACGGATTTTAGACCAAGAAATGGTCTCCACCAGAAATCCAAGAATGTGATCTATGGCAAGGAAACATATGTGGGGTGAGGTGTATGAGCGTCTGGTCGATGATCAATGGCCACACAACCCCCATTTTTGTCGAAAATAGCCATGAACGACCATTTTCAATAATACCGAAGGCTAACACCTACGGATTTTTGACCAAGAAATGGTCTCCACCAGAAATCCAAGAATGTGATCTATGGCAAGGAAACATATGTGGGGTGAGGTGTATGAGCCTCTGGTCGATGATCAATGGCCACACAACCCCCATTTTTGTCGAAAATAGCCATGATCGACCATTTTCAATAATATCGAAGGCTAACACCTACGGATTTTTGACCAAGAAATGGTCTCCACCAGAAATCCAAGAATGTGATCTACGACAAGGAAACATATGTGGGGTGAGGTGTATGAGCCCTCTGGTCGACGATCAATGGCCACACAACCCCCAGTTAGCCTTCGATATTATTGAAAATGGTCGTTCATGGCTATTTTCGACAAAAATGGGGGTTGTGTGGCCATTGATCATCGACTAGAGGCTCATACACCTCACCCCACATATGTTTCCTTGCCATAGATCACATTCTTGGATTTCTGGTGGAGACCATTTCTTGGTCAAAAATCCGTACGTGTTAGCCTTCGGTATTATTGAAAATGGTCGTTCATGGCTATTTTCGGCAAAATGGGGGTTCTGTGGCCATTGATCATCGACCAGACGCTCATACACCTCACCCCACATATGTTTCCTTGCCATAGATCACATTCTTGGATTTCTGGTGGAGACCATTTCTTGGTCTAAAATCGTAGGTGTTAGCCTCTAGTATTATTGAAAATGGTCGCTCATGGCTATTTTCAAGGTCGCTCATGGCTATTTTCATAAAAAATTGGGGTTGTGTGGCCATTTATCATCGACCAGAGGCTCATAAACCTCACCCCACATATGTTTCCTTGCCATAGATTACATTCTTGGATTTCTGGTGGAAACCATTTCTTGGTTAAAAACTCGTACGTGTTAGCCTTCGATATTATTGAAAATAGTCGTTCATGGCTATTTTCGACAAAAATGGGGGTTGTGTGGCCATTGATCATCGACCAGACGCTCATACACCTCACCCCACATATGTTTCCTTGCCATAGATCACATTCTTGGATTTATGGTGGAGACCATTTCTTGGTCAAAAATCCGTAGGTGTTAGCCTTCGGTATTATTGAAAATGGTCGTTCATGGCTATTTTCGACAAAAATGGGGGTTGTGTGGCCATTGATCGTCGACCAGACGCTCATACACCTCACCCCACATATGTTTCCTTGCCATAGATTACATTCTTGGATTTATGGTGGAGACCATTTCTTGGTCAAAAATCCGTAGGTGTTAGCCTTCGGTATTATTGAAAATGGTCGTTCATGGCTATTTTCGGTAAAATGGGGGTTCTGTGGCAGTTGATCATCGACCAGAGGCTCGTACACCTCACCCCACATATGTTTCCTTGCCATAGATCACATTCTTGGATTTCTGGTGGAGACCATTTCTTGGGCAAAAATCCGAATGTGTTAGCCTTTGGTATTTTTGAAAATGGTCATTCATGGCTATTTTCGACAAAAATGGGGGTTGTGTGGCCGTTGATCTTCGACCAGAGGCTCATACACCTCACTACACATATGTTTCCTTGCCATAGATCACATTCTTGGATTTATGGTGGAGACCATTTCTTGGTCAAAAATCCGTAGGTGTTAGCCTTCAGTGTCATTGAAAATGGTCGTTCATGGCTATTTTCGACAAAAATTAGGGTTGTGTGGCCATTGATCGTCGACCAGAGGCTCATACACCTCACCCCACATATGTTTCCTTGCCATAGATCACATTCTTGGATTTCTGGTGGAGACCATTTCTTGGTCAAAAATCCGTAGGTGTTAGCCTTCGGTATTATTGAAAATGGTCATTCATGGCTATTTTCGGCAAAATGGGGGTTGTGTGGCCATTGATCGTCGACCAGAGGCTCATACACCTCACCCCACATATGTTTCCTTGCCATAGATCACATTCTTGGATTTCTGGTGGAAACCATTTCTTGGTCTAAAATCCGTAGGTGTTAGCCTCTAGTATTATTGAAAATGGTCGCTCATGGCTATTTTCAAGGTCGCTCATGGCTATTTTCATAAAAAATGGGGGTTGTGTGGCCATTGATCATCGACCAGAGGCTCGTAAACCTCACCCCGACCATTTCTTGGTCAAAAATCCGTAGGTGTTAGCCTTTGGTATTATTGAAAATGGTCGTTCATGGCTATTTTCGACAAAAATGGGGGTTGTGTGGCCATTGATCGTCGACCAGACGCTCATACACCTCACCCCACATATGTTTCCTTGTCGTAGATCACATTCTTGGATTTCTGGTGGAGACCATTTCTTGGTTAAAAATCCGTAGGTCTTAGCCTCTAGTATTATTGAAAATGGTCGCTCATGGCTATTTTCATAAAAAATGGGGGCTGTGTGGCCATTGATCATCGACCAGAGGCTCATACACCTCACCCCACATATGTTTCCTTGCCATAGATTACATTCTTGGATTTCTGGTGGAAACCATTTCTTGGTTAAAAACTCGTACGTGTTAGCCTTCGGTATTATTGAAAATGGTCATTCATGGCTATTTTCGACAAAAATGGGGGTTGTGTGGCCATTGATCATCGACCAGAGGCTCGTACAGCTCACCCCACATATGTTTCCTTGCCATAGATCACATTCTTGGATTTCTGGTGGAGACCATTTCTTGGTCAAAAATCCGTAGGTGTTAGCCTTCGGTATTATTGAAAATGGTCGTTCATGGCTATTTTCGACAAAAATGGGGGTTGTGTGGCCATTGATCATCGACCAGACGCTCATACACCTCACCCCACATATGTTTCCTTGCCATAGATCACATTCTTGGATTTCTGGTGGAGACCTTTTCTTGGTCCAAAATCCGTAGGTGTTAGCCTCTAGTATTATTGAAAATGGTCGCTCATGGCTATTTTCAAGGTCGCTCATGGCTATTTTCATAAAAAATGGGGGTTGTGTGGCCATTTATCATCGACTAGAGGCTCATACACCTCACCCCACATATGTTTCCTTGCCATAGATTACATTCTTGGATTTCTGGTGGAAACCATTTCTTGGTTAAAAACTCGTACGTGTTAGCCTTCGGTATTATTGAAAATGGTCATTCATGGCTATTTTCGGCAAAATGGGGGTTGTGTGGCCATTGATCGTCGACCAGAGGCTCATACACCTCACCCCACATATGTTTCCTTGTTGTAGATCACATTCTTGGATTTCTGGTGGAGACCATTTCTTGGTCAAAAATCCATAGGTGTTAGCCTTCGATATTATTGAAAATGGTCATTCATGGCTATTTTCGGCAAAATGGGGGTTGTGTGGCCATTGATCGTCGACCAGAGGCTCATACACCTCACCCCACATATGTTTCCTTGTCGTAGATCACATTCTTGGATTTCTGGTGGAGACCATTTCTTGGTCAAAAATCCGTAGGTGTTAGCCTTCGATATTATTGAAAATGGTCGTTCATGGCTATTTTCGACAAAAATGGGGGTTGTGTGGCCAATGATCATCGACCAGAGGCTCATACACCTCACCCCACATATGTTTCCTTGCCATAGATCACATTCTTGGATTTCTGGTGGAGACCATTTCTTGGTCAAAAATCCGTAGGTGTTAGCCTTCGGTATTATTGAAAATGGTCGTTCATGGCTATTTTCGACAAAAATGGGGGTTGTGTGGCCATTGATCATCGACCAGACGCTCATACACCTCACCCCACATATGTTTCCTTGCCATAGATCACATTCTTGGATTTCTGGTGGAGACCATTTCTTGGTCTAAAATCCGTAGGTGTTAGCCTCTAGTATTATTGAAAATGGTCGCTCATGGCTATTTTCAAGGTCGCTCATGGCTATTTTCATAAAAAATGGGGGTTGTGTGGCCATTTATCATCGACCAGAGGCTCATACACCTCACCCCACATATGTTTCCTTGCCATAGATCACATTCTTGGATTTCTGGTGGAGACCATTTCTTGGTCAAAAATCCGTAGGTGTTAGCCTTCGGTATTATTGTAAATGATCGTTCATGGCTATTTTCGACAAAAATGGGGGTTGTGTGGCCATTGATCATCGACCAGAGGCTCGTCCACCTCACCCCCCATATGTTTCCTTGCAATAGATCACATTCTAGGATTTCTGGTAGAGACCATTTCTTGGTCTAAAATCCGTAGGTGTTAGCCTCTAGTATTATTGAAAATGGTCGCTCATGGCTATTTTCAAGGTCGCTCATGGCTATTTTCATAAAAATGGGGGTTGTGTGGCCATTTATCATCGACTAGAGGCTCATAGACCTCACCCCACATATGTTTCCTTGCCATAGATTACATTCTTGGATTTCTGGTGGAAACCATTTCTTGGTTAAAAACTCGTACGTGTTAGCCTTCGGTATTATTGAAAATGGTCATTCATGGCTATTTTCGGCAAAATGGGGGTTGTGTGGCCATTGATCGTCGACCAGAGGCTCATACACCTCACCCCACATATGTTTCCTTGTCGTAGATCACATTCTTGGATTTCTGGTGGAGACCATTTCTTGGTCAAAAATCCGTAGGTTCTAGCCTTCGGTATTATTGAAAATGGTCGTTCATGGCTATTTTCGACAAAATGGGGGTTGTGTGGCAATTGATCATCGACCAGAGGCTCATACACCTCACCCCACATATGTTTCCTTGCCATAGATCACATTCTTGGATTTCTGGTGGAGACCATTTCTTGGTCAAAAATCCGTACGTGTTAGCCTTTGGTATTTTTGAAAATGGTCATTCATGGCTATTTTCGACAAAAATGGGGGTTGTGTGGCCATTGATCATCGACTAGAGGCTCATACACCTCACCCCACATATGTTTCCTTGCCATAGATCACATTCTTGGATTTCTGGTGGAGACCATTTCTTGGTCAAAAATCCGTAGGTGTTAGCCTTCGGTATTATTGTAAATGGTCATTCATGGCTATTTTCGACAAAAATGGGGGTTGTGTGGCCATTGATCATCGACCAGAGGCTCATACACCTCACCCCACATATGTTTCCTTGCCATAGATCACATTCTTGGATTTCTGGTGGAGACCATTTCTTGGTCAAAAATCCGTAGGTCTTAGCCTCTAGTATTATTGAAAATGGTCTCTCATGGCTATTTTCATAAAAATTGGGGGTTGTGTGGCCATTGATCATCGACCAGAGGCTCGTACACCTCACCCCACATATGTTTCCTTGCCATAGATCACATTCTTGGATTTCTGGTGGAGACCATTTCTTGGTCAAAAATCCGTAGGTGTTAGCCTTCGATATTATTGAAAATGGTCGTTCATGGCTATTTTCGACAAAAATGGGGGTTGTGTGGCCATTGATCATCGACCAGAGGCTCATACACCTCACCCCACATATGTTTCCTTGCCATAGATCACATTCTTGGATTTCTGGTGGAGACCATTTCTTGGTAAAAAATCCGTAGGTCTTAGCCTCTAATATTATTGAAAATGGTCGCTCATGGCTATTTTCATAAAAAAATGGGGGTTGTGTGGCCATTTATCATCGACTAGAGGCTCATAAATCTCACCCCACATATGTTTCCTTGCCATAGATCACATTCTTGGATTTCTGGTGGAGACCATTTCTTGGTCAAAAATCCGTAGGTGTTAGCCTTCGGTATTATTGAAAATGGTCGTTCATGGCTATTTTCGACAAAAATGGGGGTTGTGTGGCCATTGATCATCGACCAGACGCTCATACACCTCACCCCACATATGTTTCCTTGCCATAGATCACATTCTTGGATTTCTGGTGGAGACCATTTCTTGGTCTAAAATCCGTAGGTGTTAGCCTCTAGTATTATTGAAAATGGTCTCTCATGGCTATTTTCAAGGTCGCTCATGGCTATTTTCATAAAAATGGGGGTTGTGTAACCATTTATCATCGACTAGAGGCTCATAAACCTCACCCCACATATGTTTCCTTGCCATAGATTACATTCTTGGATTTCTGGTGGAAACCATTTCTTGGTTAAAAACTCGTACGTGTTAGCCTTCGGTATTATTGAAAATGGTCATTCATGGCTATTTTCGGCAAAATGGGGGTTGTGTGGCCATTGATCGTCGACCAGAGGCTCATACACCTCACCCCACATATGTTTCCTTGTCGTAGATCACATTCTTGGATTTCTGGTGGAGACCATTTCTTGGTCAAAAATCCGTAGGTGTTAGCCTTCGATATTATTGAAAATGGTCGTTCATGGCTATTTTCGACAAAAATGGGGGTTGTGTGGCCATTGATCATCGACCATAGGCTCATACACCTCACCCCACATATGTTTCCTTGCCATAGATCACATTCTTGGATTTCTGGTGGAGACCATTTCTTGGTCAAAAATCCGTAGGTGTTAGCCTTCGGTATTATTGTAAATGGTCATTCATGGCTATTTTCGACAAAAATGGGGGTTGTGTGGCCATTGATCATCGACGAGAGGCTCATACACCTCACCCCACATATGTTTCCTTGCCATAGATCACATTCTTGGATTTCTGGTGGAGACCATTTCTTGGTCAAAAATCCGTAGGTCTTAGCCTCTAGTATTATTGAAAATGGTCGCTCATGGCTATTTTCATAAAAAATGGGGGTTGTGTGGCCATTGATTATCGACCAAGCCATGAACGACCATTTTCAAAAATACCAAAGGCTAACACGTACGGATTTTTGACCAAGAAATGGTCTCCACCAGAAATCCAAGAATGTGATCTATGGCAAGGAAACATATGTGGGGTGAGGTTTATGAACCTCTAGTCGATGAAAATGGCCACACAACCCCCATTTTTTATGAAAATAGCCATGAGCGACCTTGAAAATAGCCATGAGCGACCATTTTCAATAATACTAGAGGCTAACACCTACAGATTTTAGACCAAGAAATGGTCTCCACCAGAAATCCAAGAATGTGATCTATGGCAAGGAAACATATGTGGGGTGAGGTGTATGAGCGTCTAGTCGATGATCAATGGCCACACAACCCCCATTTTTGTCGAAAATTGCCATGAACGACCATTTTCAATAATACCGAAGGCTAACACCTACAGATTTTTGACCAAGAAATGGTCTCCACCAGAAATAAAAGAATGTGATCTATGGCAAGGAAACATATGTGGGGTGAGGTGTATGAGCCTCTGGTCGATGATCAATGGCCACACAACCCCCATTTTTGTCGAAAATAGCCATGAACGACCATTTTCAATAATATCGAAGGCTAACACCTACGGATTTTTGACCAAGAAATGGTCTCCACCAGAAATCCAAGAATGTGATCTACGACAAGGAAACATATGTGGGGTGAGGTATATGAGCCTCTGGTCGACGATCAATGGCCACAGAACCCCTATTTTGCCGAAAATAGCCATGAGCGACCATTTTCAATAATATTAGAGGCTAAGACCTACGGATTTTTGACCAAGAAATGGTCTCCACCAGAAATCCAAGAATGTGATCTATGGCGAGGAAACATATGTGGGGTGAGGTGTATGAGCCTCTGGTCGATGATCAATGGCCACACAACCCCCATTTTTGTCGAAAATAGCCATGAACGACCATTTTCAATAATACCGAAGGCTAACACCTACGGATTTTTGACCAAGAAATGGTCTCCACCAGAAATCCAAGAATGTGATCTATGGCAAGGAAACATATGTGGGGTGAGGTGTACGAGCCTCTGGTCGATGATCAATGGCCACAGAACCCCCATTTTGCCGAAAATAGCCATGAACGACCATTTTCAATAATACCGAAGGCTAACACCTACGGATTTTTGACCAAGAAATGGTCTCCACCAGAAATCCAAGAATGTGATCTATGGCAAGGAAACATATGTGGGGTGAGGTGTACGAGCCTCTGGTCGATGATCAATGGCCACAGAACCCCCATTTTGCCGAAAATAGCCATGAACGACCATTTTCAATAATTCTGAAGGCTAACACGTACGAGTTTTTGACCAAGAAATGGTCTCCACCAGAAATCCAAGAATGTGATCTATGGCAAGGAAACATATGTGGGGTGAGGTGTATGAGCCTCTGGTCGATGATCAATGGCCACACAACCCCCATTTTTGTCGAAAATAGCCATGAACGACCATTTTCAATAATATCGAAGGCTAACACCTACGGTTTTTTGACCAAGAAATGGTCTCCACCAGAAATCCAAGAATGTGATCTACGACAAGGAAACATATGTGGGGTGAGGTGTATGAGCCTCTGGTCGACGATCAATGGCCACACAACCCCCATTTTGCCGAAAATAGCCATGAATGACCATTTTCAATAATACCGAAGGCTAACACGTACGCGTTTTTAACCAAGAAATGGTTTCCACCAGAAATCCAAGAATGTAATCTATGGCAAGGAAACATATGTGGGTTGAGGTTTATGAGCCTCTAGTCGATGATAAATGACCACACAACCCCCATTTTTTATGAAAATAGCCATGAGCGACCTTGAAAATAGCCATGAGCGACCATTTTCAATAATACTAGAGGCTAACACCTACGGATTTTAGACCAAGAAATGGTCTCCACCAGAAATCCAAGAATGTGATCTATGGCAAGGAAACAAATGTGGGGTGAGGTGTATGAGCGTCTGGTCGATGATCAATGGCCACACAACCCCCATTTTTGTCGAAAATAGCCATGAACGACCATTTTCAATAATACCGAAGGCTAACACCTACGGATTTTTGACCAAGAAATGGTCTCCACCAGAAATCCAAGAATGTGATCTATGGCAAGGAAACATATGTGGGGTGAGGTGTATGAGCCTCTAGTCGATGATCAATGGCCACACAACCCCCATTTTTGTCGAAAATAGCCATGAATGACCATTTTCAAAAATACCAAAGGCTAACACGTATGGATTTTTGACCAAGAAATGGTCTCCACCAGGAATCCAAGAATGTGATCTATGGCAAGGAAACATATGTGGGGTGAGGTGTATGAGCCTCTGGTCGACGATCAATGGCCACAGAACCCCCATTTTGCCGAAAATAGCCATGAGCGACCATTTTCAATAATATTAGAGGCTAAGACCTACGGATTTTTGACCAAGAAATGGTCTCCACCAGAAATCCAAGAATGTGATCTATGGCGAGGAAACATATGTGGGGTGAGGTGTATGAGCCTCTGGTCGATGATCAATGGCCACACAACCCCCATTTTTGTCGAAAATAGCCATGAACGACCATTTTCAATAATACCGAAGGCTAACACCTACGGATTTTTGACCAAGAAATGGTCTCCACCAGAAATCCAAGAATGTGATCTATGGCAAGGAAACATATGTGGGGTGAGGTGTACGAGCCTCTGGTCGATGATCAATGGCCACAGAACCCCCATTTTGCCGAAAATAGCCATGAACGACCATTTTCAATAATACCGAAGGCTAACACCTACGGATTTTTGACCAAGAAATGGTCTCCACCAGAAATCCAAGAATGTGATCTATGGCAAGGAAACATATGTGGGGTGAGGTGTACGAGCCTCTGGTCGATGATCAATGGCCACAGAACCCCCATTTTGCCGAAAATAGCCATGAACGACCATTTTCAATAATTCTGAAGGCTAACACGTACGAGTTTTTGACCAAGAAATGGTCTCCACCAGAAATCCAAGAATGTGATCTATGGCAAGGAAACATATGTGGGGTGAGGTGTATGAGCCTCTGGTCGATGATCAATGGCCACACAACCCCCATTTTTGTCGAAAATAGCCATGAACGACCATTTTCAATAATATCGAAGGCTAACACCTACGGTTTTTTGACCAAGAAATGGTCTCCACCAGAAATCCAAGAATGTGATCTACGACAAGGAAACATATGTGGGGTGAGGTGTATGAGCCTCTGGTCGACGATCAATGGCCACACAACCCCCATTTTGCCGAAAATAGCCATGAATGACCATTTTCAATAATACCGAAGGCTAACACGTACGCGTTTTTAACCAAGAAATGGTTTCCACCAGAAATCCAAGAATGTAATCTATGGCAAGGAAACATATGTGGGGTGAGGTTTATGAGCCTCTAGTCGATGATAAATGACCACACAACCCCCATTTTTTATGAAAATAGCCATGAGCGACCTTGAAAATAGCCATGAGCGACCATTTTCAATAATACTAGAGGCTAACACCTACGGATTTTAGACCAAGAAATGGTCTCCACCAGAAATCCAAGAATGTGATCTATGGCAAGGAAACAAATGTGGGGTGAGGTGTATGAGCGTCTGGTCGATGATCAATGGCCACACAACCCCCATTTTTGTCGAAAATAGCCATGAACGACCATTTTCAATAATACCGAAGGCTAACACCTACGGATTTTTGACCAAGAAATGGTCTCCACCAGAAATCCAAGAATGTGATCTATGGCAAGGAAACATATGTGGGGTGAGGTGTATGAGCCTCTAGTCGATGATCAATGGCCACACAACCCCCATTTTTGTCGAAAATAGCCATGAATGACCATTTTCAAAAATACCAAAGGCTAACACGTATGGATTTTTGACCAAGAAATGGTCTCCACCAGGAATCCAAGAATGTGATCTATGGCAAGGAAACATATGTGGGGTGAGGTGTATGATCCTCTGGTCGATGATCAATGGCCACACAACCCCCATTTTGCCGAAAATAGCCATGAACGACCATTTTCAATAATACCGAAGGCTAACACGTACGAGTTTTTAACCAAGAAATGGTCTCCACCAGAAATCCAAGAATGTGATCTATGGCAAGGAAACATATGTGGGGTGAGGTTTATGAGCCTCTAGGTGATGATAAATGGCCACACAACCCCCATTTTTTATGAAAATAGCCATGAGCGACCATTTTCAATAATACTAGAGGATAACACCTACGGATTTTAGACCAAGAAATGGTCTCCACCAGAAATCCAAGAATGTGATCTATGGCAAGGAAACATATGTGGGGTGAGGTGTATGAGCATCTGGTCGATGATCAATGGCCACACACCCCCATTTTTGTCGAAAATAGCCATGAACGACCATTTTCAATAATACCGAAGGCTAACACCTACGGATTTTTGACCAAGAAATGGTCTCCACCAGAAATCCAAGAATGTGATCTATGGCAAGGAAACATATGTGGGGTGAGGTGTATAAGCCTCTAGTCGATGATCAATGGCCACACAACCCCCATTTTTGTCGAAAATAGCCATGAACGACCATTTTCAATAATACCGAAGGCTAACACCTACGGATTTTTTACCAAGAAATGGTCACCACCAGAAATCCAAGAATGTGATCTATGGCAAGGAAACATATGTGGGGTGAGGTGTATGAGCCTCTGGTCGATGATCAATGGCCACACAACCCCCATTTTGCCGAAAATAGCCATGAATGACCATTTTCAATAATACCGAAGGCTAACACGTACGAGTTTTTAACCAAGAAATGGTTTCCACCAGAAATCCAAGAATGTAATCTATGGCAAGGAAACATATGTGGGGTGAGGTTTATGAGCCTCTAGTCGATGATAAATGGCCACACAACCCCCATTTTTATGAAAATAGCCATGAGCGACCTTGAAAATAGCCATGAGCGACCATTTTCAATAATACTAGAGGCTAACACCTACGGATTTTAGACCAAGAAATGGTCTCCACCAGAAAACCAAGAATGTGATCTATGGCAAGGAAACATATGTGGGGTGAGGTGTATGAGCGTCTGGTCGATGATCAATGGCCACACAACCCCCATTTTTGTCGAAAATAGCCATGAACGACCATTTTCAATAATACCGAAGGCTAACACCTACAGATTTTTGACCAAGAAATGGTCTCCACCAGAAATCCAAGAATGTGATCTATGGCAAGGAAACATATGTGGGGTGAGGTGTATGAGCCTCTGGTCGATGATCAATGGCCACACAACCCCCATTTTTGTCGAAAATAGCCATGAACGACCATTTTCAATAATATCGAAGGCTAACACCTACGGATTTTTGACCAAGAAATGGTCTCCACCAGAAATCCAAGAATGTGATCTACGACAAGGAAACATATGTGGGGTGAGGTGTATGAGCCTCTGGTCGACGATCAATGGCCACAGAACCCCCATTTTGCCGAAAATAGCCATGAGCGACCATTTTCAATAATATTAGAGGCTAAGACCTACGGATTTTTGACCAAGAAATGGTCTCCACCAGAAATCCAAGAATGTGATCTATGGCGAGGAAACATATGTGGGGTGAGGTGTATGAGCCTCTGGTCGATGATCAATGGCCACACAACCCCCATTTTTGTCGAAAATAGCCATGAACGACCATTTTCAATAATACCGAAGGCTAACACCTACGGATTTTTGACCAAGAAATGGTCTCCACCAGAAATCCAAGAATGTGATCTATGGCAAGGAAACATATGTGGGGTGAGGTGTACGAGCCTCTGGTCGATGATCAATGGCCACAGAACCCCCATTTTGCCGAAAATAGCCATGAACGACCATTTTCAATAATACCGATGGCTAACACCTACGGATTTTTGACCAAGAAATGGTCTCCACCAGAAATCCAAGAATGTGATCTATGGCAAGGAAACATATGTGGGGTGAGGTGTACGAGCCTCTGGTCGATGATCAATGGCCACAGAACCCCCATTTTGCCGAGAATAGCCATGAACGACCATTTTCAATAATTCTGAAGGCTAACACGTACGAGTTTTTGACCAAGAAATGGTCTCCACCAGAAATCCAAGAATGTGATCTATGGCAAGGAAACATATGTGGGGTGAGGTGTATGAGCCTCTGGTCGATGATCAATGGCCACACAACCCCCATTTTTGTCGAAAATAGCCATGAACGACCATTTTCAATAATATCGAAGGCTAACACCTACGGTTTTTTGACCAAGAAATGGTCTCCACCAGAAATCCAAGAATGTGATCTACGACAAGGAAAACATATGTGGGGTGAGGTGTATGAGCCTCTGGTCGACGATCAATGGCCACACAACCCCCATTTTGCCGAAAATAGCCATGAATGACCATTTTCAATAATACCGAAGGCTAACACGTACGCGTTTTTAACCAAGAAATGGTTTCCACCAGAAATCCAAGAATGTAATCTATGGCAAGGAAACATATGTGGGGTGAGGTTTATGAGCCTCTAGTCGATGATAAATGGCCACACAACCCCCATTTTTTATGAAAATAGCCATGAGCGACCTTGAAAATAGCCATGAGCGACCATTTTCAATAATACTAGAGGCTAACACCTACGGATTTTAGACCAAGAAATGGTCTCCACCAGAAATCCAAGAATGTGATCTATGGCAAGGAAACAAATGTGGGGTGAGGTGTATGAGCGTCTGGTCGATGATCAATGGCCACACAACCCCCATTTTTGTCGAAAATAGCCATGAACGACCATTTTCAATAATACCGAAGGCTAACACCTACGGATTTTTGACCAAGAAATGGTCTCCACCAGAAATCCAAGAATGTGATCTATGGCAAGGAAACATATGTGGGGTGAGGTGTATGAGCCTCTAGTCGATGATCAATGGCCACACAACCCCCATTTTTGTCGAAAATAGCCATGAATGACCATTTTCAAAAATACCAAAGGCTAACACGTATGGATTTTTGACCAAGAAATGGTCTCCACCAGGAATCCAAGAATGTGATCTATGGCAAGGAAACATATGTGGGGTGAGGTGTATGATCCTCTGGTCGATGATCAATGGCCACACAACCCCCATTTTGCCGAAAATAGCCATGAACGACCATTTTCAATAATACCGAAGGCTAACACGTACGAGTTTTTAACCAAGAAATGGTCTCCACCAGAAATCCAAGAATGTGATCTATGGCAAGGAAACATATGTGGGGTGAGGTTTATGAGCCTCTAGGTGATGATAAATGGCCACACAACCCCCATTTTTTATGAAAATAGCCATGAGCGACCATTTTCAATAATACTAGAGGCTAAGACCTACGGATTTTAGACCAAGAAATGGTCTCCACCAGAAATCCAAGAATGTGATCTATGGCAAGGAAACATATGTGGGGTGAGGTGTATGAGCATCTGGTCGATGATCAATGGCCACACACCCCCATTTTTGTCGAAAATAGCCATGAACGACCATTTTCAATAATACCGAAGGCTAACACCTACGGATTTTTGACCAAGAAATGGTCTCCACCAGAAATCTAAGAATGTGATCTATGGCAAGGAAACATATGTGGGGTGAGGTGTATGAGCCTCTAGTCGATGATCAATGGCCACACAACCCCCATTTTTGTCGAAAATAGCCATGAACGACCATTTTCAATAATACCGAAGGCTAACACCTACGGATTTTTGACCAAGAAATGGTCACCACCAGAAATCCAAGAATGTGATCTATGGCAAGGAAACATATGTGGGGTGAGGTGTATGAGCCTCTGGTCGATGATCAATGGCCACACAACCCCCATTTTGCCGAAAATAGCCATGAATGACCATTTTCAATAATACCGAAGGCTAACACGTACGAGTTTTTAACCAAGAAATGGTTTCCACCAGAAATCCAAGAATGTAATCTATGGCAAGGAAACATATGTGGGGTGAGGTTTATGAGCCTCTAGTCGATGATAAATGGCCACACAACCCCCATTTTTATGAAAATAGCCATGAGCGACCTTGAAAATAGCCATGAGCGACCATTTTCAATAATACTAGAGGCTAACACCTACGGATTTTAGACCAAGAAATGGTCTCCACCAGAAATCCAAGAATGTGATCTATGGCAAGGAAACATATGTGGGGTGAGGTGTATGAGCGTCTGGTCGATGATCAATGGCCACACAACCCCCATTTTTGTCGAAAATAGCCATGAACGACCATTTTCAATAATACCGAAGGCTAACACCTACGGATTTTTGACCAAGAAATGTCTGCCCCAGAAATCCAAGAATGTGATCTATGGCAAGGAAACATATGTGGGGTGAGGTGTATGAGCCTCTAGTCGATGATCAATGGCCACACAACCCCCATTTTTGTCGAAAATAGCCATGAATGACCATTTTCAAAAATACCAAAGGCTAACACGTACGGATTTTTAACCAAGAAATGGTCTCCACCAGAAATCCAAGAATGTGATCTATGGCAAGGAAACATATGTGGGGTGAGGTGTACGAGCCTCTGGTTGATGATCAATGGCCACACAACCCCCATTTTGCCGAAAATAGCCATGAATGACCATTTTCAATAATACCGAAGGCTAACACGTACGAGTTTTTAACCAAGAAATGGTTTCCACCAGAAATCCAAGAATGTAATCTATGGCAAGGAAACATATGTGGGGTGAGGTTTATGAGCCTCTAGTCGATGATAAATGGCCACACAACCCCCATTTTTTATGAAAATAGCCATGAGCGACCTTGAAAATAGCCATGAGCGACCATTTTCAATAATACTAGAGGCTAACACCTACGGATTTTAGAACAAGAAATGGTCTCCACCAGAAATCCAAGAATGTGATCTATGGCAAGGAAACATATGTGGGGTGAGGTGTATGAGCCTCTGGTCGACGATCAATGGCCACACAACCCTAATTTTTGTCGAAAATAGCCATGAACGACCATTTTCAATGACACTGAAGGCTAACACCTACGGATTTTTGACCAAGAAATGGTCTCCACCATAAATCCAAGAATGTGATCTATGGCAAGGAAACATATGTGTAGTGAGGTGTATGAGCCTCTGGTCGAAGATCAATGGCCACACAACCCCCATTTTTGTCGAAAATAGCCATGAATGACCATTTTCAAAAATACCAAAGGCTAACACGTACGGATTTTTGACCAAGAAATGGTCTCCACCAGAAATCCAAGAATGTGATCTATGGCAAGGAAACATATGTGGGGTGAGGTGTACGAGCCTCTGGTCGATAATGAATGGTCACACAACCCCCATTTTGCCGAAAATAGCCATGAACGACCATTTTCAATAATACCGAAGGCTAACACGTACGAGTTTTTAACCAAGAAATGGTCTCCACCAGAAATCCAAGAATGTGATCTATGGCAAGGAAACATATGTGGGGCGAGGTTTATGAGCCTCTAGTCGATGATAAATGGCCACACAACCCCCATTTTTTATGAAAATAGCCATGAGCGACCTTGAAAATAGCCATGAGCGACCATTTTCAATAATACTAGAGGCTAACACCTATGGATTTTAGACCAAGAAATGGTCTCCACCAGAAATCCAAGAATGTGATCTATGACAAGGAAACATATGTGCGGTGAGGTGTATGAGCGTCTGGTCGATGATCAATGGCCACACAACCCCCATTTTTGTCGAAAATAGCCATGAACGACCATTTTCAATAATACCGAAGGCTAACACATACGGATTTTTGACCAAGAAATGGTCTCCACCAGAAATCCAAGAATGTGATCTATGGCAAGGAAACATATGTGGGGTGAGGTGTATGAGCCTCTGGTCAATGATCAATGGCCACACAACCCCCATTTTTGTCGAAAATAGCCATGAACGACCATTTTCAATAATACCGAAGGCTAACACCTACGGATTTTTGACCAAGAAATGTCTGCCCCAGAAATCCAAGAATGTGATCTATGGCAAGGAAACATATGTGGGGTGAGGTGTATGAGCCTCTAGTCGATGATCAATGGCCACACAACCCCCATTTTTGTCGAAAATAGCCATGAATGACCATTTTCAAAAATACCAAAGGCTAACACGTACGGATTTTTAACCAAGAAATGGTCTCCACCAGAAATCCAAGAATGTGATCTATGGCAAGGAAACATATGTGGGGTGAGGTGTACGAGCCTCTGGTTGATGATCAATGGCCACACAACCCCCATTTTGCCGAAAATAGCCATGAATGACCATTTTCAATAATACCGAAGGCTAACACGTACGAGTTTTTAACCAAGAAATGGTTTCCACCAGAAATCCAAGAATGTAATCTATGGCAAGGAAACATATGTGGGGTGAGGTTTATGAGCCTCTAGTCGATGATAAATGGCCACACAACCCCCATTTTTTATGAAAATAGCCATGAGCGACCTGTAAAATAGCCATGAGCGACCATTTTCAATAATACTAGAGGCTAACACCTACGGATTTTAGAACAAGAAATGGTCTCCACCAGAAATCCAAGAATGTGATCTATGGCAAGGAAACATATGTGGGGTGAGGTGTATGAGCGTCTGGTCGATGATCAATGGCCACACAACCCCCATTTTTGTCGAAAATAGCCATGAACGACCATTTTCAATAATACCGAAGGCTAACACCTACGGATTTTTGACCAAGAAATGGTCTCCACCAGAAATCCAAGAATGTGATCTATGGCAAGGAAACATATGTGGGGTGAGGTGTATGAGCCTCTGGTCGACGATCAATGGCCACACAACCCTAATTTTTGTCGAAAATAGCCATGAACGACCATTTTCAATGACACTGAAGGCTAACACCTACGGATTTTTGACCAAGAAATGGTCTCCACCATAAATCCAAGAATGTGATCTATGGCAAGGAAACATATGTGTAGTGAGGTGTATGAGCCTCTGATCGAAGATCAATGGCCACACAACCCCCATTTTTGTCGAAAATAGCCATGAATGACCATTTTCAAAAATACCAAAGGCTAACACGTACGGATTTTTGACCAAGAAATGGTCTCCACCAGAAATCCAAGAATGTGATCTATGGAAAGGAAACATATGTGGGGTGAGGTGTACGAGCCTCTGGTCGATAATGAATGGCCACACAACCCCCATTTTGCCGAAAATAGCCATGAACGACCATTTTCAATAATACCGAAGGCTAACACGTACGAGTTTTTAACCAAGAAATGATCTCCACCAGAAATCCAAGAATGTGATCTATGGCAAGGAAACATATGTGGGGCGAGGTTTATGAGCCTCTAGTCGATGATAAATGGCCACACAACCCCCATTTTTTATGAAAATAGCCATGAGCGACCTTGAAAATAGCCATGAGCGACCATTTTCAATAATACTAGAGGCTAACACCTATGGATTTTAGACCAAGAAATGGTCTCCACCAGAAATCCAAGAATGTGATCTATGGCAAGGAAACATATGTGGGGTGAGGTGTATGAGCGTCTGGTCGATGATCAATGGCCACACAACCCCCATTTTTGTCGAAAATAGCCATGAACGACCATTTTCAATAATACCGAAGGCTAACACCTACGGATTTTTGACCAAGAAATGGTCTCCACCAGAAATCCAAGAATGTGATCTATGGCAAGGAAACATATGTGGGGTGAGGTGTATGAGCCTCTAGTCGATGATCAATGGCCACACAACCCCCATTTTTGTCGAAAATAGCCATGAACGACCATTTTCAATAATAACGAAGGCTAACACCTACGGATTTTTGACCAAGAAATGGTCTCCACCAGAAATCCAAGAATGTGATCTATGGCAAGGAAACATATGTGGGGTGAGGTGTATGAGCGTCTGGTCGATGATCAATGGCCACACAACCCCCATTTTTGTCGAAAATAGCCATGAATGACCATTTACAATAATACCGAAGGCTAACACCTACGGATTTTTGACCAAGAAATGGTCTCCACCAGAAATCCAAGAATGTGATCTATGGAAAGGAAACATATGTGGGGTGAGGTGTACGAGCCTCTGGTCGATGATCAATGGCCACAGAACCCCCATTTTGCCGAAAATAGCCATGAACGACCATTTTCAATAATACCGAAGGCTAACACGTACGAGTTTTTGACCAAGAAATGGTCTCCACCAAAAATCCAAGAATGTGATCTATGGCAAGGAAACATATGTGGGGTGAGGTGTACGAGCCTCTGGTTGATGATCAATGGCCACACAACCCCCATTTTGCCGAAAATAGCCATGAATGACCATTTTCAATAATACCGAAGGCTAACACGTACGAGTTTTTAACCAAGAAATGGTTTCCACCAGAAATCCAAGAATGTAATCTATGGCAAGGAAACATATGTGGGGTGAGGTTTATGAGCCTCTAGTCGATGATAAATGGCCACACAACCCCCATTTTTTTATGAAAATAGCCGTGAGCGACCTTGAAAATAGCCATGAGCGACCATTTTCAATAATACTAGAGGATAACACCTACGGATTTTAGACCAAGAAATGGTCTCCACCAGAAATCCAAGAATGTGATCTATGGCAAGGAAACATATGTGGGGTGAGGTGTATGAGCGTCTGGTCGATGATCAATGGCCACACAACCCCCATTTTTGTCGAAAATAGCCATGAACGACCATTTTCAATAATACCGAAGGCTAACACCTACGGATTTTTGACCAAGAAATGGTCTCCACCAGAAATCCAAGAATGTGATCTATGGCAAGGAAACATATGTGGGGTGAGGTGTATGAGCCTCTGGTCGACGATCAATGGCCACACAACCCTAATTTTTGTCGAAAATAGCCATGAACGACCATTTTCAATGACACTGAAGGCTAACACCTACGGATTTTTGACCAAGAAATGGTCTCCACCATAAATCCAAGAATGTGATCTATGGCAAGGAAACATATGTTTAGTGAGGTGTATGAGCCTCTGGTCGAAGATCAATGGCCACACAACCCCCATTTTTGTCGAAAATAGCCATGAATGACCATTTTCAAAAATACCAAAGGCTAACACGTACGGATTTTTGACCAAGAAATGGTCTCCACCAGAAATCCAAGAATGTGATCTATGGAAAGGAAACATATGTGGGGTGAGGTGTACGAGCCTCTGGTCGATAATGAATGGCCACACAACCCCCATTTTGCCGAAAATAGCCATGAACGACCATTTTCAATAATACCGAAGGCTAACACGTACGAGTTTTTAACCAAGAAATGATCTCCACCAGAAATCCAAGAATGTGATCTATGGCAAGGAAACATATGTGGGGCGAGGTTTATGAGCCTCTAGTCGATGATAAATGGCCACACAACCCCCATTTTTTATGAAAATAGCCATGAGCGACCTTGAAAATAGCCATGAGCGACCATTTTCAATAATACTAGAGGCTAACACCTATGGATTTTAGACCAAGAAATGGTCTCCACCAGAAATCCAAGAATGTGATCTATGGCAAGGAAACATATGTGGGGTGAGGTGTATGAGCGTCTGGTCGATGATCAATGGCCACACAACCCCCATTTTTGTCGAAAATAGCCATGAACGACCATTTTCAATAATACCGAAGGCTAACACCTACGGATTTTTGACCAAGAAATGGTCTCCACCAGAAATCCAAGAATGTGATCTATGGCAAGGAAACATATGTGGGGTGAGGTGTATGAGCCTCTAGTCGATGATCAATGGCCACACAACCCCCATTTTTGTCGAAAATAGCCATGAACGACCATTTTCAATAATAACGAAGGCTAACACCTACGGATTTTTGACCAAGAAATGGTCTCCACCAAAAATCCAAGAATGTGATCTATGGCAAGGAAACATATGTGGGGTGAGGTGTATGAGCGTCTGGTCGATGATCAATGGCCACACAACCCCCATTTTTGTCGAAAATAGCCATGAATGACCATTTACAATAATACCGAAGGCTAACACCTACGGATTTTTGACCAAGAAATGGTCTCCACCAGAAATCCAAAAATGTGATCTATGGAAAGGAAACATATGTGGGGTGAGGTGTACGAGCCTCTGGTCGATGATCAATGGCCACAGAACCCCCATTTTGCCGAAAATAGCCATGAACGACCATTTTCAATAATACCGAAGGCTAACACGTACGAGTTTTTGACCAAGAAATGGTCTCCACCAGAAATCCAAGAATGTGATCTATGGCAAGGAAACATATGTGGGGTGAGGTGTATGAGCGTCTGGTCGATGATCAATGGCCACACAACCCCCATTTTTGTCGAAAATAGCCATGAATGACCATTTACAATAATACCGAAGGCTAACACCTACGGATTTTTGACCAAGAAATGGTCTCCACCAGAAATCCAAGAATGTGATCTATGGCAAGGAAACATATGTGGGGTGAGGTGTATGAGCCTCTGGTCGACGATCAATGGCCACACAACCCTAATTTTTGTCGAAAATAGCCATGAACGACCATTTTCAATGACACTGAAGGCTAACACCTACGGATTTTTGACCAAGAAATGGTCTCCACCATAAATCCAAGAATGTGATCTATGGCAAGGAAACATATGTGTAGTGAGGTGTATGAGCCTCTGGTCGAAGATCAATGGCCACACAACCCCCATTTTTGTCGAAAATAGCCATGAATGACCATTTTCAAAAATACCAAAGGCTAACACGTACGGATTTTTGACCAAGAAATGGTCTCCACCAGAAATCCAATAATGTGATCTATGGCAAGGAAACATATGTGGGGTGAGGTGTACGAGCCTCTGGTCGATGATCAATGGCCACACAACCCCCATTTTGCCGAAAATAGCCATGAACGACCATTTTCAATAATACCGAAGGCTAACACGTACGAGTTTTTAACCAAGAAATGGTCTCCACCAGAAATCCAAGAATGTGATCTATGGCAAGGAAACATATGTGGGGTGAGGTTTATGAGCCTCTAGTCGATGATAAATGGCCGCACAACCCCCATTTTTTATGAAAATAGCCATGAGCGACCTTGAAAATAGCCATGAGCGACCATTTTCAATAATACTAGAGGCTAACACCTACGGATTTTAGACCAAGAAATGGTCTCCACCAGAAATCCAAGAATGTGATCTATGGCAAGGAAACATATGTGGGGTGAGGTGTATGAGCGTCTGGTCGATGATCAATGGCCACACAACCCCCATTTTTGTCGAAAATAGCCATGAACGACCATTTTCAATAATACCGAAGGCTAACACCTACGGATTTTTGACCAAGAAATGATCTCCACCAGAAATCCAAGAATGTGATCTATGGCAAGGAAACATATGTGGGGTGAGGTGTCTGAGCCTCTGGTCGACGATCAATGGCCACACAACCCTAATTTTTTGTCGAAAATAGCCATGAACGACCATTTTCAATGACACTGAAGGCTAACACCTACGGATTTTTGACCAAGAAAT
Organism: Zea luxurians; assembly: GCA_029449295.1. NCBI lineage: Eukaryota > Viridiplantae > Streptophyta > Magnoliopsida > Poales > Poaceae > Zea > Zea luxurians. Next base: position 73,956 of record JAOPSE010001616.1, read on the forward strand.
GGTCTCCACCATAAATCCAAGAATGTGATCTATGGCAAGGAAACATATGTGTAGTGAGGTGTATGAGCCTCTGGTCGAAGATCAATGGCCACACAACCCCCATTTTTGTCGAAAATAGCAATGAATGACCATTTTCAAAAATACCAAAGGCTAACACATTCGGATTTTTACCCAAGAAATGGTCTCCACCAGAAATCCAAGAATGTGATCTATGGCAAGGAAACATATGTGGGGTGAGGTGTACGAGCCTCTGGTCGATGATCAATGGCCACAGAACCCCCATTTTGCCGAAAATAGCCATGAATGACCATTTTCAATAATACCGAAGGCTAACACGTACGAGTTTTTGACCAAGAAATGGTCTCCACTAAAAATCCAAGAATGTGATCTATGGCAAGGAAACATATGAGGGGTGAGATTTATGAGCCTCTAGTCGATGATAAATGGCCACACAACCCCCATTTTTTATGAAAATAGCCATGAGCGACCATTTTCAATAATATTAGAGGCTAAGACCTATGGATTTTTGACCAAGAAATGGTCTCCACCAGAAATCTAAGAATGTGATCTATGGCAAGGAAACATATGTGGGGTGAGGTGTATGAGCCTCTGGTCGATGATCAATGGCCACACAACCCACATTGTTGTCGAAAATAGCCATGAATGACCATTTACAATAATACCGAAGGCTAACACCTACGGATTTTTGACCAAGAAATGGTCTCCACCAGAAATCCAAGAATGTGATCTATGGCAAGGAAACATATGTGGGGTGAGGTGTATGAGCCTCTGGTCGATGATCAATGGCCACACAACCCCCATTTTTGTCGAAAATGGCCATGAACGACCATTTTCAATAATATCGAAGGCTAACACCTACGGATTTTTGACCAAGAAATGGTCTCCACCAGAAATCCAAGAATGTGATCTACGACAAGGAAACATATGTGGGGTGAGGTGTATGAGCCTCTGGTCGACGATCAATGGCCACACAACCCCCATTTTGCCGAAAATAGCCATGAATGACCATTTTCAATAATACCGAAGGCTAACACGTACGAGTTTTTAACCAAGAAATGGTTTCCACCAGAAATCCAAGAATGTAATCTATGGCAAGGAAACATATGTGGGGTGAGGTGTACGAGCCTCTAGTCGATGATCAATGGCCACACAACCCCCATTTTGCCGAAAATAGCCATGAACGACCATTTTCAATAATACCGAAGGCTAACACGTACGAGTTTTTGACCAAGAAATGGTCTCCACCAAAAATCCAAGAATGTGATCTATGGCAAGGAAACATATGTGGGGTGAGATTTATGAGCCTCTAGTCGATGATAAATGGCCACACAACCCTCATTTTTTTATGAAAATAGCCATGAGCGACCATTTTCAATAATATTAGAGGCTAAGACCTACGGATTTTTGACCAAGAAATAGTCTCCACCAGAAATCCAAGAATGTGATCTATGGCAAGGAAACATATGTGGGGTGAGGTGTATGAGCCTATGGTCGATGATCAATGGCCACACAACCCCCATTTTTGTCGAAAATAGCCATGAATGACCATTTACAATAATACCGAAAGCTAACACCTACGGATTTTTGACCAAGAAATGGTTTCCACCAGAAATCCAAGAATGTGATCTATGGCAAGGAAACATATGTGGGGTGAGGTGTATGAGCCTCTGGTCGACGATCAATGGCCACACAACCCTAATTTTTTGTCGAAAATAGCCATGAACGACCATTTTCAATGACACTGAAGGCTAACAACTACGGATTTTTGACCAAGAAATGGTCTCCACCATAAATCCAAGAATGTGATCTATGGCAAGGAAACATATGTGTAGTGAGGTGTATGAGCCTCTGGTCAAAGATCAATGGCCACACAACCCCCATTTTTGTCGAAAATAGCCATGAATGACCATTTTCAAAAATACCAAAGGCTAACACATTCGGATTTTTGCCCAAGAAATGGTCTCCACCAGAAATCCAAGAATGTGATCTATGGCAAGGAAACATATGTGGGGTGAGGTGTACGAGCCTCTGGTCGATGATCAATGGCCACAGAACCCCCATTTTGCCGAAAATAGCCATGAATGACCATTTTCAATAATACCGAAGGCTAACACGTACGAGTTTTTGACCAAGAAATGGTCTCCACCAAAAATCCAAGAATGTGATCTATGGCAAGGAAACATATGAGGGGTGAGATTTATGAGCCTCTAGTCGATGATAAATGGCCACACAACCCCCATTTTTTATGAAAATAGCCATGAGCGACCATTTTCAATAATATTAGAGGCTAAGACCTACGGATTTTTGACCAAGAAATGGTCTCCACCAGAAATCTAAGAATGTGATCTATGGCAAGGAAACATATGTGGGGTGAGGTGTATGAGCCTCTGGTCGATGATCAATGGCCACACAACCCACATTGTTGTCGAAAATAGCCATGAATGACCATTTACAATAATACCGAAAGCTAACACCTATTGATTTTTGACCAAGAAATGGTCTCCACCAGAAATCCAAGAATGTGATCTATGGCAAGGAAACATATGTGGGGTGAGGTGTATGAGCCTCTGGTCGATGATCAATGGCCACACAACCCCCATTTTTGTCGAAAATGGCCATGAACGACCATTTTCAATAATATCGAAGGCTAACACCTACGGATTTTTGACCAAGAAATGGTCTCCACCAGAAATCCAAGAATGTGATCTACGACAAGGAAACATATGTGGGGTGAGGTGTATGAGCCTCTGGTCGACGATCAATGGCCACACAACCCCCATTTTGCCGAAAATAGCCATGAACGACCATTTTCAATAATACCGAAGGCTAACACGTACGAGTTTTTGACCAAGAAATGGTCTCCACCAAAAATCCAAGAATGTGATCTATGGCAAGGAAACATATGTGGGGTGAGATTTATGAGCCTCTAGTCGATGATAAATGGCCACACAACCCCCATTTTTTTTATGAAAATAGCCATGAGCGACCATTTTCAATAATATTAGAGGCTAAGACCTACGGATTTTTGACCAAGAAATGGTCTCCACCAGAAATCCAAGAATGTGATCTATGGCAAGGAAACATATGTGGGGTGAGGTGTATGAGCCTATGGTCGATGATCAATGGCCACACAACCCCCATTTTTGTCGAAAATAGCCATGAATGACCATTTACAATAATACCGAAGGCTAACACCTACGGATTTTTGACCAAGAAATGGTCTCCACCAGAAATCCAAGAATGTGATCTATGGCAAGGAAACATATGTGGGGTGAGGTGTATGAGCCTCTGGTCGATGATCAATGGCCACACAACCCCCATTTTTGTCGAAAATAGCCATGAACGACCATTTTCAATAATATCGAAGGCTAACACCTACGGATTTTTGACCAAGAAATGGTCTCCACCAGAAATCCAAGAATGTGATCTACGACAAGGAAACATTTGTGGGGTGAGGTGTATGAGCCTCTGGTCGACGATCAATGGCCACACAACCCCCATTTTGCCGAAAATAGCCATGAATGACCATTTTCAATAATACCGAAGGCTAACACGTACGAGTTTTTAACCAAGAAATGGCTTCCACCAGAAATCCAAGAATGTAATCTATGGCAAGGAAACATATGTGGGGTGAGGTTTATGAGCCTCTAGTCGATGATAAATGGCCACACAACCCCCATTTTTTATGAAAATAGCCATGAGCGACCTTGAAAATAGCCATGAGCGACCATTTTCAATAATACTAGAGGCTAACACCTACGGATTTTAGACCAAGAAATGGTCTCCACCAGAAATCCAAGAATGTGATCTACGACAAGGAAACATATGTGGGGTGAGGTGTATGAGCCTCTGGTCGACGATCAATGGCCACACAACCCCCATTTTGCCGAAAATAGCCATGAATGACCATTTTCAATAATACCGAAGGCTAACACGTACGAGTTTTTAACCAAGAAATGGCTTCCACCAGAAATCCAAGAATGTAATCTATGGCAAGGAAACATATGTGGGGTGAGGTTTATGAGCCTCTAGTCAATGATAAATGGCCACACAACCCCCATTTTTTATGAAAATAGCCATGGGCGACCTTGAAAATAGCCATGAGCGACCATTTTCAATAATACTAGAGGCTAACACCTACGGATTTTAGACCAAGAAATGGTCTCCACCAGAAATCCAAGAATGTGATCTATGGCAAGGAAACATATGTGGGGTGAGGTGTATGAGCGTCTGGTCGATGATCAATGGACACACAACCCCCATTTTTGTCGAAAATAGCCATGAACGACCATTTTCAATAATACCGAAGGCTAACACCTACAGATTTTTGACCAAGAAATGGTCTCCACCAATAATCCAAGAATGTGATTTATGGCAAAGAAACATATGTGGGGTGAGGTGTATGAGCCTCTGGTCGACGATCAATGGCCACACAACCCTAATTTTTGTCGAAAATAGCCATGAACGACCATTTTCAATGACACTGAAGGCTAACACCTACGGATTTTTGACCAAGAAATGGTCTCCACCATAAATCCAAGAATGTGATCTATGGCAAGGAAACATATGTGTAGTGAGGTGTATGAGCCTCTGGTCGAAGATCAATGGCCACACAACCCCCATTTTTGTCGAAAATAGCCATGAATGACCATTTTCAAAAATACCAAAGGCTAACACGTACGGATTTTTGACCAAGAAATGGTCTCCACCAGAAATCCAAGAATGTGATCTATGGCAAGGAAACATATGTGGGGTGAGGTGTCCGAGCCTCTGGTCGATGATCAATGGCCACACAACCCCCATTTTGCCGAAAATAGCCATGAACGACCATTTTCAATAATACCGAAGGCTAACACGTACGAGTTTTTAACCAAGAAATGGTCTCCACCAGAAATCCAAGAATGTGATCTATGGCAATGAAACATATGTGGGGTGAGGTTTATGAGCCTCTAGTCGATGATAAATGGCCACACAACCCCCATTTTTTATGAAAATAGCCATGAGCGACCTTGAAAATAGCCATGAGCGACCATTTTCTATAATACTAGAGGCTAACACCTACGGATTTTAGACCAAGAAATGGTCTCCACCAGATATCCAAGAATGTGATCTATGGCAAGGAAACATATGTGGGGTGAGGTGTATGAGCGTCTGGTCGATGATCAATGGCCACACAACCCCCATTTTTATCGAAAATAGCCATGAACGACCATTTTCAATAATACCTAAGGCTAACACCTACGGATTTTTGACCAAGAAATGGTCTCCACCAGAAATCCAAGAATGTGATCTATGGCAAGGAAACATATGTGGGGTGAGGTGTATGAGCCTCTGGTCGACGATCAATGGCCACACAACCCTAATTTTTGTCGAAAATAGCCATGAACGACCATTTTCAATGACACTGAAGGCTAACACCTACGGATTTTTGACCAAGAAATGGTCTCCACCATAAATCCAAGAATGTGATCTATGGCAAGGAAACATATGTGTAGTGAGGTGTATGAGCCTCTGGTCGAAGATCAATGGCCACACAACCCCCATTTTTGTCGAAAATAGCCATGAATGACCATTTTCAAAAATACCAAAGGCTAAAACATTCGGATTTTTGCCCAAGAAATGGTCTCCACCAGAAATCCAAGAATGTGATCTATGGCAAGGAAACATATGTGGGGTGAGGTGTACGAGCCTCTGGTCGATGATCAATGGCCACAGAACCCCCATTTTGCCGAAAATAGCCATGAACGACCATTTTCAATAATACCGAAGGCTAACACGTACGAGTTTTTGACCAAGAAATGGTCTCCACCAAAAATCCAAGAATGTGATCTATGGCAAGGAAACATATGTGGGGTGAGATTTATGAGCCTCTAGTCGATGATAAATGGCCACACAACCCCCATTTTTTTATGAAAATAGCCATGAGCGACCATTTTCAATAATATTAGAGGCTAAGACCTACGGATTTTTGACCAAGAAATGGTCTCCACCAGAAATCCAAGAATGTGATCTATGGCAAGGAAACATATGTGGGGTGAGGTGTATGAGCCTCTGGTCGATGATCAATGGCCACACAACCCCCATTTTTGTCGAAAATAGCCATGAATGACCATTTACAATAATACCGAAGGCTAACACCTACGGATTTTTGACCAAGAAATGGTCTCCACCAGAAATCCAAGAATGTGATCTATGGCAAGGAAACATATGTGGGTGAGGTGTATGAGCCTCTGGTCGATGATCAATGGCCACACAACCCCCATTTTTGTCGAAAATAGCCATGAACGACCATTTTCAATAATATCGAAGGCTAACACCTACGGATTTTTGACCAAGAAATGGTCTCCACCAGAAATCCAAGAATGTGATCTACGACAAGGAAACATATGTGGGGTGAGGTGTATGAGCCTCTGGTCGACGATCAATGGCCACACAACCCCCATTTTGCCGAAAATAGCCATGAATGACCATTTTCAATAATACCGAAGGCTAACACGTACGAGTTTTTAACCAAGAAATGGTTTCCACCAGAAATCCAAGAATGTAATCTATGGCAAGGAAACATATGTGGGGTGAGGTTTATGAGCCTCTAGTCGATGATAAATGGCCACACAACCCCCATTTTTTATGAAAATAGCCATGAGCGACCTTGAAAATAGCCATGAGCAACCATTTTCAATAATATTAGAGGCTAAGACCTACGGATTTTTGACCAAGAAATGGTCTCCACCAGAAATCCAAGAATGTGATCTATGGCAAGGAAACATATGTGGGGTGAGGTGTATGAGCCTCTGGTCGATGATCAATGGCCACACAACCCCCATTTTTGTCGAAAATAGCCATGAATGACCATTTACAATAATACCGAAGGCTAACACCTACGGATTTTTGACCAAGAAATGGTCTCCACCAGAAATCCAAGAATGTGATCTATGGCAAGGAAACATATGTGGGGTGAGGTGTATGAGCCTCTGGTCGATAATCAATGGCCACATAACCCCCATTTTTGTCGAAAATAGCCATGAACGACCATTTTCAATAATATCGAAGGCTAACACCTATGGATTTTTGACCAAGAAATGGTCTCCACCAGAAATCCAAGAATGTGATCTACGACAAGGAAACATATGTGGGGTGAGGTGTATGAGCCTCTGGTCGACGATCAATGGCCACACAACCCCCATTTTGCCGAAAATAGCCATGAATGACCATTTTCAATAATACCGAAGGCTAACACGTACGAGTTTTTAACCAAGAAATGGTTTCCACCAGAAATCCAAGAATGTAATCTATGGCAAGGAAACATATGTGGGGTGAGGTTTATGAGCCTCTAGTCGATGATAAATGGCCACACAACCCCCATTGTTTATGAAAATAGCCATGAGCGACCTTGAAAATAGCCATGAGCGACTATTTTCAATAATACTAGAGGCTAACACCTACGGATTTTAGACCAAGAAATGGTCTCCACCAGAAATCCAAGAATGTGATCTATGGCAAGGAAACATATGTGGGGTGAGGTGTATGAGCGTCTGGTCGATGATCAATGGCCACACAACCCCCATTTTTGTCGAAAATAGCCATGAACGACCATTTTCAATAATACCGAAGGCTAACACCTACGCAATTTTGACCAAGAAATGGTCTCCAGCAGAAATCCAAGAATGTGATCTATGGCAAGGAAACATATGTGGGGTGAGGTGTATGAGCCTCTGGTCGACGATCAATGGCCACACAACCCCCATTTTTTATGAAAATAGCCATGAGCGACCTTGAAAATAGCCATGAGCGACCATTTTCAATAATACTAGAGGCTAACACCTACGGATTTTAGACCAAGAAATGGTCTCCACCAGAAATCCAAGAATGTGATCTATGGCAAGGAAACATATGTGGGGTGAGGTGTATGAGCGTCTGGTCGATGATCAATGGCCACACAACCCCCATTTTTGTCGAAAATAGCCATGAACGACCATTTTCAATAATACCGAAGGCTAACACCTACGGATTTTTGACCAAGAAATGGTCTCCACCAGAAATCCAAGAATGTGATCTATGGCAAGGAAACATATGTGGGGTGAGGTGTATGAGCCTCTGGTCGATGATCAATGGCCACACAACCCCCATTTTTGTCGAAAATAGCCATGAACGACCATTTTCAATAATATCGAAGGCTAACACCTACAGATTTTTGACCAAGAAATGGTCTCCACCAGAAATCCAAGAATGTGATCTACGACAAGGAAACATATGTGGGGTGAGGTGTATGAGCCTCTGGTCGACGATCAATGGCCACACAACCCCCATTTTGCCGAAAATAGCCATGAATGACCATTTTCAATAATATCGAAGGCTAACACCTACGGATTTTTGACCAAGAAATGGTCTCCACCAGAAATCCAAGAATGTGATCTACGACAAGGAAACATATGTGGGGTGAGGTGTATGAGCCTCTGGTCGACGATCAATGGCCACACAACCCCCATTTTGCCGAAAATAGCCATGAATGACCATTTTCAATAATACAGAAGGCTAACACGTACGAGTTTTTAACCAAGAAATGGTTTCCACCAGAAATCCAAGAATGTAATCTATGGCAAGGAAACATATGTGGGGTGAGGTTTATGAGCCTCTAGTCGATGATAAATGGCCACACAACCCCCATTTTTTATGAAAATAGCCATGAGCGACCTTGAAAATAGCCATGAGCGACCATTTTCAATAATACTAGAGGCTAACACCTACGGATTTTAGACCAAGAAATGGTCTCCACCAGAAATCCAAGAATGTGATCTATGGCAAGGAAACATATGTGGGGTGAGGTGTATGAGCGTCTGGTCGATGATCAATGGCCACACAACCCCCATTTTTGTCGAAAATAGCCATGAACGACCATTTTCAATAATACCGAAGGCTAACACCTACGGATTTTTGACCAAGAAATGGTCTCCACCAGAAATCCAAGAATGTGATCTATGGCAAGGAAACATATGTGGGGTGAGGTGTATGAGCCTCTGGTCGATGATCAATGGCCACACAACCTCCATTTTTGTCGAAAATAGCCATGAACGACCATTTTCAATAATATCGAAGGCTAACACCTACTGATTTTTGACCAAGAAATGGTCTCCACTAGAAATCCAAGAATGTGATCTACGACAAGGAAACATATGTGGGGTGAGGTGTATGAGCCTCTGGTCGACGATCAATGGCCACACAACCCCCATTTTGCCGAAAATAGCCATGAATGACCATTTTCAATAATATCGAAGGCTAACACCTACGGATTTTTGACCAAGAAATGGTCTCCACCAGAAATCCAAGAATGTGATCTACGACAAGGAAACATATGTGGGGTGAGGTGTATGAGCCTCTGGTCGACGATCAATGGCCACACAACCCCCATTTTGCTGAAAATAGCCATGAATGACCATTTTCAATAATACCGAAGGCTAACACGTACGAGTTTTTAACCAAGAAATGGTTTCCACCAGAAATTTAAGAATGTAATCTATGGCAATGAAACATATGTGGGGTGAGGTTTATGAGCCTCTAGTCGATGATAAATGGCCACACAACCCCCATTTTTTATGAAAATAGCCATGAGCGACCTTGAAAATAGCCATGAGCGACCATTTTCAATAATACTAGAGGCTAACACCTACGGATTTTAGACCAAGAAATGGTCTCCACCAGAAATCCAAGAATGTGATCTATGGCAAGGAAACATATGTGGGGTGAGGTGTATGAGCGTCTGGTCGATGATCAATGGCCACACAACCCCCATTTTTGTCGAAAATAGCCATGAACGACCATTTTCAATAATACCGAAGGCTAACACCTACGGATTTTTTACCAAGAAATGGTCTCCACCAGAAATCCAAGAATGTGATCTATGGCAAGGAAACATATGTGGGGTGAGGTGTATGAGCCTCTAGTCGATGATCAATGGCCACACAACCCCCATTTTTGTCGAAAATAGCCATGAATGACCATTTTGAAAAATACCAAAGGCTAACACGTACGGATTTTTAACCAAGAAATGGTCACCACCAGAAATCCAAGAATGTGATCTATGGCAAGGAAACATATGTGGGGTGAGGTGTACGAGCCTCTGGTCGATGATCAATGGCCACACAACCCCCATTTTGCCGAAAATAGCCATGAATGACCATTTTCAATAATACCGAAGGCTAACACGTACGAGTTTTTAACCAAGAAATGGTCTCCACCAGAAATCCAAGAATGTGATCTATGGCAAGGAAACATATGTGGGGTGAGGTGTATGAGCGTCTGGTCGATGATCAATGGCCACACAACCCCCATTTTTGTCGAAAATAGCCATGAACGACCATTTTCAATAATACCGAAGGCTAACACCTACGGATTTTTGACCAAGAAATGGTCTCCACCATGTAACACCCGGATTTTAGGGGTCCAAAACCCGGGGTTAACATAAACACCAGGTATGCTGGGACCTAGTCTCATACATATGATGTATAGTGGCACAGGATCGAATGTCACAACTTTATATATAACAGGAGTTCTATACAAAATAAATAATTACATTATAAGGAGACAACGGTCCAGCAACCCAAAGTTGACTGGGAGACGACGACCTAGACCTCTCACGAACTCATCACAGCATCCTCCATGAGCATCATCCTGCAGTACCTGGTCTTGACCTGTGGTGTATGTGAGACAGCAAGAGTGAGCTCACATACGTTCATCGCTCAACAAGTTGTGGGGAATAATGTGCATGAACTCGCCAAAGGTGGGAGCTCACGTGAAGTGTAAGGCTTACCAAAGGAGATGGTTAGAGCTGAGCATTGCTTTTAAAGTTGGTCAAAATTTTATTAGCAATTACTAAGTGTAAGTAAATACCAAAACCATAAGTAAAGTAATAGAACAAAATTAGTAATAAAACCCATGCAATGCAAATGACAAAATTGAATTTAAGTTCCATAATTTAAACATCAGAGAGTCCTGAGCTGCTCATGACCGTGAGCTCGGCTAGTATACCAGTTTTACACTCTGCAGAGGTTGTACCCTTTACCCACAAGTCATGTTACCCATCTGCCAAGGGGTCATGAATCCCATATACCTCTACCTAGGAAGCACGGCAGGGCAACACTACGAGGCCTTTACAAAGTTCCACTAGCTTCCGAAAACCCGCTACAGTTTATGGGAAGATCCAGTAAAGGGTTCCTGGCTGATAGCCATCGCAGCAAAATCAACCAGGGACCTCCCCGCACTGACCTCTCCCCTACTGCTCTTGCCCCTTTCGGGTAAGGTAGTCTTCCACTAGCTTTCCTAATTAGTCAGCCAAGGGCGTCCCATTCCACCCTTGTGGTGGCACGTGGTTCTCAAGTTAAGCTCTATGTTCCAATTAACATTAATGATAACAACATGAACATAAACAGAATAACAACAAGAATTGGAACATAGAGGTAATAAATGATTATCCCAAAACCATATAAAGCAATAGCAAACTACCCAAGTGATTCAGGGGTGAACAAGGTAATGAGATAAACAATCTAGGGAGTCCTATTGGGTCCCATCAAAATTAACCTATGCATGGATAAATGATATTAAAGAGCATTATTGGGTAAAAAGTGGTCAAGGGCACAACTTGCCTGGGCCTTGAGATTCCAGGTACCAGGATGATCTTCAGATGACTCGTGACCCCACTGCTAGTCGCAGCAATACAAACATACATGGTATAGGCAAAATTAACATTACACCAAACATATATGCAAAATACATATTAATAATCTACATATTAAAATAAGTTCACAGGAAAAAGAATTATTAATTTTGGAGTTATAGATTTTAAGTTATGGATTTTCCAATGTTTTATGTGTTTAGTACAAGATTAATTAAGATAACAATTTTAATGTGACTTTTATGTAAAACCAGTGGCACTAATTGATAAACAATAATATTACAAAATTATAGGAAGTGGAATGGATTAATTTGGAGCAAAAATGAATTTTCTATGAATTTATAAAGTTCTAGCAATTATTTTTGTATTAAAAATTCAATTTCCTAATCATTTAATCAATTTATAACTGTGCTGGACTGGGCCTCAATTCCAGAGAAACCCAGGGGGCTCGGGGCAAGTTGCCCGAGACACAGCGTACAGTAACATATGGACGGCGGGTTGATTTAGTGAAACCCGAGGGGTTCTTTAACAAAATCGACCCGCGAAGGGGTACGGTGCGATCTCGGCCGTTGGATTAAACACCGAGGGCCCAGATTAAATCCGGAGTGCGCCGAAGCGGTACGCAATCCTGATCCTTGGATCAGAGATCGACGGCGAGGATTCTAAATCTAATCCTATTCGTCCGATCGAAGACCCACGGCCCCGATTTAATATCCCGAAGGGGTATCGCCTGCTTCTAATCTGAGCCGTTCACTGGGAGATCGACGGCCACCGTGCTTTCCCCCAATCCCCCAGCTCGGGACGGCGGCGCCGCCCAAGCCATACGGCGGGCCATCGCCGGAGAAACCCAATCACACGCTCCAGTGGCCCTAGCGCTCAATTGAAGGCTGCTACATGGTGCTTAGGGGACGGCAAACTCACTGGAGTAGATCTTACCGGCGGTCTTGGCGCGCAGAGGGTCCGACGACGACGGAGGCGGATCCGCGGCGGCGAGTCGAAGTTCGACGAGGAATTGCGCTGTGCTCAGTGGCCTACTTCGCCCGCGAACGACTCGACACCCTTCGAATGGACTTGGAGATGCTCCAAGGCCGATCACCGGGGACCCGACGTCGACGACGACGCGTTTCGGTCACGGCGGCGAACTTGGCCCGCGAGAATCGCGACGGTGGCTGGCGAAAGGTTGCGGACGAAGGTGAGGATGGGAAAGGGGGTCGCGGAGCTTCGGCTTTATACCCCAAAGCCATGGAAAGCGGAGTCCGAGCGAGGGACGAGATTCCCGGCGAGGAAGTCGCGCGCGTCCGTTGCGGCGAGTTCGTTGGAGACGACGAACAAGAGGCTGACGAGGTGGGGTCGAGCTGTCGGTGACGGGCGCGCAGGGTGACTGACCAGCGGGCCCGGCTGGCAGTGAGGGAAAGGCGAGCGCGCGCGAGGGGGTGAGGGGCTGCCCCGTGGGTCCCGCGTGTCGGCGCCGGGTTGAGAATGGGCTGGCGCGCGCGAGGGGGTGGGCCGAATTGAGGAGAGTTGGCCCAGTTAGGGTTTTTCTCTTTTTCCTTTTTATTTTCTATTTCTTTTCTTCATTTTCAAATCCAATTTGAATTCAAACTTAAATTCAAATTTCTATGGCTCATCATTTCAATTTATTTTTGTGAAGTTAGGGATATTAATTCTGAACATACTTGTTTATATATATATTATTTATATTTTTGTTTTATATCCCTTCTCTTTCTCTTCTTTTCTATTTTCTATTCCAAATTCAAATTTATACTTCTATTTTGGTTTTTTCAGATTTTTCAAATGTATCAATTGAAATCCAAAGGTGAATATAATCCATATTATTTTAATATTACTAATTTAAGTTTTATTCTCCTTGTTTATTTATTTCATGGGATGTATAAATGGTTTCCTTTAAAAGAAAAATTCTTTTTCTCCACATTTTCTTATTTCCCAGTGATACTTTGTTCAGATTCCTTCTTCCAATTCCAAATTCAGAATTTGGGTGTTACAAATCCTCCCCCCCTTAAAAATAATCTCGTCCTCGAGATTTGTAAGAAAAGGATGTATGTTCATATGGTTTCAACACACATGCATAAACAAAATCTCGGCATGATGCATATCTTATTAGCAAAACACAGGGTCCAATGAACCTTATTATTATTACTAAAATAGGAAAATACTACTAATAGCTAAACTAATATTTAGGTCTTACAAATAGTAAAATATATATATATATATATGTATCTATATCTATGCTTATCTCTTTACTCTTGTTGCTCGTTGACTTCTTCACCGACTACTTCATCTCCAACTGGCTCTTCTTCTTGAATTTCAAGTTCACCGGGTTCAGCTTCTACTTCTGCATGATGGGCATATCCTCGGTTGATGGATAGGGGCTGACTCTTCCCTGCCGAGGCTTGTCCTTGCTTCATCGGTGCCGGTGTAGTGTAGGCAGCTCTGTTGGGACAGTAGTTGGCGTAGTGTCCCGGTTGTCCACACTTGAAGCATGTCCTGATGGCGGTTGTGTTAGGAGCAACGGTTCCCACTGGAGTGCTTGCTTTTGGAGGAGCAGTTGGTGTCTGTTGAGTTTGTTGTCCGGAACCGCCACTAGCTGGTGTACTTGGAGTGGTAGTATAGCGAGGGCGGGAACTACTTCCAGCCTGTCCTTGGTTGACAGCCTTTCTCTTCTCTCCAAATATACTCCTCTTGTTTTCTACAGCAATAGCTTTGTCAAGTAGCCTTTGGAAGGATGGGAATGTGTGTGATACCAGCTGATATTGCAGGGGTCCAATCAAACCATCCAGAAAAAGCTCCTGCTTTTGCTCATCATCCTCAACATCTCTGGGAGCATATCGAGATAACTGGATGAATTTGTCCCTATATTCACTCACGGACATACTTCCTTGCTTGAGAGATAGAAACTCCTTCCTCTTAATCTTCATGAGTCCAGCAGGAATATGGTAATTCCTGAATTGTGTGGAGAATTCTTCCCAGGTAATTGTATCGGCAGCAGCATGAGCTGCACAGTACGCATCCCACCAATCCGCAGCGGGACCAGCAAGACGACCCGATGCATAGAGTACTTTCTCTCTATCCGAGCACTGAGCTATGTTGAGCATCTTCTCTATGGACTTTAACCAGTCATCTGCTTGCAGCGGATCTGCGGAGTTGGAGAAGGTTGGTGGTTTGTGGCTCATGAATTCCCGGTGCTTGTCCCGGGGTGGAACTGGTGGTGGAGGTGGAGGCATTGGCACTTGTTGTTGTTGCTGCTGTTGTTGAAGTTGTTGTTGCAGCTGCTGTTGTTGTACCCTCCTCTCTTGGCGTATCTCTTCCCGTTCTTGGCGCATTTCCCGACGTGCATCCTCTCTTTCCTGGTGCATTTCTTGGCGTTCTTGCTGCATTTGGGTGCGCATATCTGCCATAGTGTCAGCCATTTGCTGCATCATTCTCATTTGGGCTGCAACTAGTGGATCAACTCCGCCTTGTGGAGGATTAGGAGGATTCATCCCTGCTGACTGTGGTTGAGGTTGTCGATTAGCAGGTAAATCGATTCCACCACCCCGCCTGGTATTGACCATCTAAGTTAGAAGCATATGGTAAGATAGCTTTGCAAGGGAATCATTTAGTAGACAAAATGAATAAGCTAATAGTTGGTTATGTACTGAAACTTCTTTGGCAGGGCTGGGCCAGATATTCTATGTCAAGACTAGGGTAATTAGTTGTACGAGGTGAATGTCCAAAGGTAAGATAGAATATGTTAAGATGAGATAGATACGGAATACCACCTATATTTTCTAAGGGGATAATCTAGTTTGTCCAGTTATCTTACAAATGTTATCCTTTATACCTAGATGTATATGCAGATGTAATTGTGGACATTACTCCACAACCCATCACACTCAATCAAAGATCCAAATCAGACAGATATCATAAGAACAAACATTCAAATACATAGAAAAAAAAATAGTTTTGTTTTTGTTCCTAGGATTAGGTCTCCTATTCCTAAAGTCACTTTAGGTACGGATTTCAAAGTGTGAAATCCACATTTGTCTTTTAGAAAGAAAAAGATAAGAATAATCAGAGTGAAGCGGAATTAGATGAGAAAAGATTAAGATAAGTTTAGAAAAGAATCAGAGTAGCAGAGGTAAGTAGACAAGGGTTGTCCAGTTCTATCTAGGTTTCGTCCTACAGTCAACATTCCTCTGATACCACTTCTGTAACACCCGGATTTTAGGGGTCCAAAACCCGGGGTTAACATAAACACCAGGTATGCTGGGACCTAGTCTCATACATATGATGTATAGTGGCACAGGATCGAATGTCACAACTTTATATATAACAGGAGTTCTATACAAAATAAATAATTACATTATAAGGAGACAACGGTCCAGCAACCCAAAGTTGACTGGGAGACGACGACCTAGACCTCTCACGAACTCATCACAGCATCCTCCATGAGCATCATCCTGCAGTACCTGGTCTTGACCTGTGGTGTATGTGAGACAGCAAGAGTGAGCTCACATACGTTCATCGCTCAACAAGTTGTGGGGAATAATGTGCATGAACTCGCCAAAGGTGGGAGCTCACGTGAAGTGTAAGGCTTACCAAAGGAGATGGTTAGAGCTGAGCATTGCTTTTAAAGTTGGTCAAAATTTTATTAGCAATTACTAAGTGTAAGTAAATACCAAAACCATAAGTAAAGTAATAGAACAAAATTAGTAATAAAACCCATGCAATGCAAATGACAAAATTGAATTTAAGTTCCATAATTTAAACATCAGAGAGTCCTGAGCTGCTCATGACCGTGAGCTCGGCTAGTATACCAGTTTTACACTCTGCAGAGGTTGTACCCTTTACCCACAAGTCATGTTACCCATCTGCCAAGGGGTCATGAATCCCATATACCTCTACCTAGGAAGCACGGCAGGGCAACACTACGAGGCCTTTACAAAGTTCCACTAGCTTCCGAAAACCCGCTACAGTTTATGGGAAGATCCAGTAAAGGGTTCCTGGCTGATAGCCATCGCAGCAAAATCAACCAGGGACCTCCCCGCACTGACCTCTCCCCTACTGCCTCTTGCCCCTTTCGGGTAAGGTAGTCTTCCACTAGCTTTCCTAATTAGTCAGCCAAGGGCGTCCCATTCCACCCTTGTGGTGGCACGTGGTTCTCAAGTTAAGCTCTATGTTCCAATTAACATTAATGATAACAACATGAACATAAACAGAATAACAACAAGAATTGGAACATAGAGGTAATAAATGATTATCCCAAAACCATATAAAGCAATAGCAAACTACCCAAGTGATTCAGGGGTGAACAAGGTAATGAGATAAACAATCTAGGGAGTCCTATTGGGTCCCATCAAAATTAACCTATGCATGGATAAATGATATTAAAGAGCATTATTGGGTAAAAAGTGGTCAAGGGCACAACTTGCCTGGGCCTTGAGATTCCAGGTACCAGGATGATCTTCAGATGACTCGTGACCCCACTGCTAGTCGCAGCAATACAAACATACATGGTATAGGCAAAATTAACATTACACCAAACATATATGCAAAATACATATTAATAATCTACATATTAAAATAAGTTCACAGGAAAAAGAATTATTAATTTTGGAGTTATAGATTTTAAGTTATGGATTTTCCAATGTTTTATGTGTTTAGTACAAGATTAATTAAGATAACAATTTTAATGTGACTTTTATGTAAAACCAGTGGCACTAATTGATAAACAATAATATTACAAAATTATAGGAAGTGGAATGGATTAATTTGGAGCAAAAATGAATTTTCTATGAATTTATAAAGTTCTAGCAATTATTTTTGTATTAAAAATTCAATTTCCTAATCATTTAATCAATTTATAACTGTGCTGGACTGGGCCTCAATTCCAGAGAAACCCAGGGGGCTCGGGGCAAGTTGCCCGAGACACAGCGTACAGTAACATATGGACGGCGGGTTGATTTAGTGAAACCCGAGGGGTTCTTTAACAAAATCGACCCGCGAAGGGGTACGGTGCGATCTCGGCCGTTTGATTAAACACCGAGGGCCCAGATTAAATCCGGAGTGCGCCGAAGCGGTACGCAATCCTGATCCTTGGATCAGAGATCGACGGCGAGGATTCTAAATCTAATCCTATTCGTCCGATCGAAGACCCACGGACCCCGATTTAATATCCCGAAGGGGTATCGCCTGCTTCTAATCTAAGCCGTTCACTGGGAGATCGACGGCCACCGTGCTTTCCCCCAATCCCCCAGCTCGGGACGGCGGCGCCGCCCAAGCCATACGGCGGGCCATCGCCGGAGAAACCCAATCACACGCTCCAGTGGCCCTAGCGCTCAATTGAAGGCTGCTACATGGTGCTTAGGGGACGGCAAACTCACTGGAGTAGATCTTACCGGCGGTCTTGGCGCGCAGAGGGTCCGACGACGACGGAGGCGGATCCGCGGCGGCGAGTCGAAGTTCGACGAGGAATTGCGCTGTGCTCAGTGGCCTACTTCGCCCGCGAACGACTCGACACCCTTCGAATGGACTTGGAGACGCTCCAAGGCCGATCACCGGGGACCCGACGTCGACGACGACGCGTTTCGGTCACGGCGGCGAACTTGGCCCGCGAGAATCGCGACGGTGGCTAGCGAAAGGTTGCGGACGAAGGTGAGGATGGGAAAGGGGGTCGCGGAGCTTCGGCTTTATACCCCAAAGCCATGGAAAGCGGAGTCCGAGCGAGGGAACGAGATTCCCGGCGAGGAAGTCGCGCGCGTCCGTTGCGGCGAGTTCGTTGGAGACGACGAACAAGAGGCTGACGAGGTGGGGTCGAGCTGTCGGTGACGGGCGCGCAGGGTGACTGACCAGCGGGCCCGGCTGGCAGTGAGGGAAAGGCGAGCGCGCGCGAGGGGGTGAGGGGCTGCCCCGTGGGTCCCGCGTGTCGGCGCCGGGTTGAGAATGGGCTGGCGCGCGCGAGGGGGTGGGCCGAATTGAGGAGAGTTGGCCCAGTTAGGGTTTTTCTCTTTTTCCTTTTTATTTTCTATTTCTTTTCTTCATTTTCAAATCCAATTTGAATTCAAACTTAAATTCAAATTTCTATGGCTCATCATTTCAATTTATTTTTGTGAAGTTAGGGATATTAATTCTGAACATACTTGTTTATATATATATTATTTATATTTTTGTTTTATATCCCTTCTCTTTCTCTTCTTTTCTATTTTCTATTCCAAATTCAAATTTATACTTCTATTTTGGTTTTTTCAGATTTTTCAAATGTATCAATTGAAATCCAAAGGTGAATATAATCCATATTATTTTAATATTACTAATTTAAGTTTTATTCTCCTTGTTTATTTATTTCATGGGATGTATAAATGGTTTCCTTTAAAAGAAAAATTCTTTTTCTCCACATTTTCTTATTTCCCAGTGATACTTTGTTCAGATTCCTTCTTCCAATTCCAAATTCAGAATTTGGGTGTTACACACCAGAAATCCAAGAATGTGATCTATGGCAAGGAAACATATGTGGGGTGAGGTGTATGAGCCTCTGGTCGACGATCAATGGCCACACAACCCTAATTTTTGTCGAAAATAGCCATGAACGACCATTTTCAATGACATTGAAGGCTAACACCTACGGATTTTTGACCAAGAAATGGTCTCCACCATAAATCCAAGAATGTGATCTATGGCAAGGAAACATATGTATAGTGAGGTGTATGAGCCTCTGGTCGATGATCAATGTCCACACAACCCCCATTTTTGTCGAAAATAGCCATGAATGACCATTTACAATAATACCGAAGGCTAACACCTACGGATTTTTGACCAAAAATGGTCTCCACCAGAAATCCAAGAATATGATCTATGGCAAGGAAACATATGTGGGGTGAGGTGTATGAGCCTCTGGTCGACGATCAATGGCCACACAACCCCCATTTTGCCGAAAATAGCCATGAATGACCATTTTCAATAATACCGAAGGCTAACACGTACGAGTTTTTAACCAAGAAATGGTCTCCACCAGAATCCAAGAATGTAATCTATGGCAAGGAAACATATGTGGGGTGAGGTTTATGAGCCTCTAGTCGATGATAAATGGCCACACAAGAGCCATTTTTTATGAAAATAGCCATGAGCGACCTTGAAAATAGCCATGAGCGACCATTTTCAATAATACTAGAGGCTAACACCTACGGATTTTAGACCAAGAAATGGTCTCCACCAGAAATCCAAGAATGTGATCTATGGCAAGGAAACATATGTGGGGTGAGGTGTATGAGCGTCTGGTCGATGATCAATGGCCACACAACCCCCATTTTTGTCGAAAATAGCCATGAATGACCATTTTCAATAATACCGAAGGCTAACACCTACGGATTTTTGACCAAGAAATGGTCTCCACCAGAAATCCAAGAATGTGATCTATGGCAAGGAAACATATGTGGGGTGAGGTGTATGAGCCTCTAGGTCGATGATCAATGGCCACACAACCCCCATTTTTGTCGAAAATAGCCATGAATGATCATTTTCAATAATACCGAAGGCTAACACCGTACGGATTTTTGACCAAGAAATGGTCTCCACCAGAAATCCAAGAATGTGATCTATGGCAAGGAAACATATGTGGGGTGAGGTGTACGAGCCTCTGGTCGATGATCAATGGCCACACAACCCCCATTTTGCCGAAAATAGCCATGAATGACCATTTTCAATAATACCGAAGGCTAACACGTACGAGTTTTTAACCAAGAAATGGTTTCCACCAGAAATCCAAGAATGTTATCTATGGCAAGGAAACATATGTGGGGTGAGGTTTATGAGCCTCTAGTCGATGATAAATGGCCACACAACCCCCATTTTTTATGAAAATAGCCATGAGCGACCTTGAAAATAGCCATGAGCGACCATTTTCAATAATACTAGAGGCTAACACCTACGGATTTTAGACCAAGAAATGGTCTCCACCAGAAATCCAAGAATGTGATCTATGGCAAGGAAACATATGTGGGGTGAGGTGTATGATCGTCTGGTCGATGATCAATGGCCACACAACCCCCATTTTTGTCGAAAATAGCCATGAACGACCATTTTCAATAATACCGAAGGCTAACACCTACGGATTTTTGACCAAGAAATGGTCTCCACCAGAAATCCAAGAATGTGATCTATGGCAAGGAAACATATGTGGGGTGAGGTGTATGAGCCTCTGGTTGACGATCAATGGCCACACAACCTCCATTTTTGTCGAAAATAGCCATGAACGACCATTTTCAATAATATCGAAGGCTAACACCTACTGATTTTTGACCAAGAAATGGTCTCCACCTAGAAATCCAAGAATGTGATCTACTGACAAGGAAACATATGTGGGGTGAGGTGTATGAGCCTCTGGTCGACGATCAATGGCCACACAACCCCCATTTTTGTCGAAAATAGCCATGAATGACCATTTTCAATAATATCGAAGGCTAACACCTACGGATTTTTGACCAAGAAATGGTCTCCACCAGAAATCCAAGAATGTGATCTACGACAAGGAAACATATGTGGGGTGAGGTGTATGAGCCTCTGGTCGACGATCAATGGACACACAACCCCCATTTTGCTGAAAATAGCCATGAATGACCATTTTCAATAATACCGAAGGCTAACACATACGAGTTTTTAACCAAGAAATGGTTTCCACCAGAAATCCAAGAATGTAATCTATGGCAATGAAACATATGTGGGGTGAGGTTTATGAGCCTCTAGTCGATGATAAATGGCCACACAACCCCCATTTTTTATGAAAATAGCCATGAGCGACCTTGAAAATAGCCATGAGCGACCATTTTCAATAATACTAGAGGCTAACACCTACGGATTTTAGACCAAGAAATGGTCTCCACCAGAAATCCAAGAATGTGATCTATGGCAAGGAAACATATGTGGGGTGAGGTGTATGAGCGTCTGGTCGATGATCAATGGCCACACAACCCCCATTTTTGTCGAAAATAGCCATGAACGACCATTTTCAATAATACCGAAGGCTAACACCTACGGATTTTTGACCAAGAAATGGTCTCCACCAGAAATCCAAGAATGTGATCTATGGCAAGGAAACATATGTGGGGTGAGGTGTATGAGCCTCTAGTCGACTGATCAATGGCCACACAACCCCTAATTTTTGTCGAAAATAGCCATGAACTGACCATTTTGCAAATGACACTGAAGGCTAACACCTACGGATTTTTGACCAAGAAATGGTCTCCACCATAAATCCAAGAATGTGATCTATGGCAAGGAAACATATGTGTAGTGAGGTGTATGAGCCTCTGGTCGAATGATCAATGGCCACACAACCCCCATTTTGTCCGAAAATAGCCATGAATGACCATTTTCAATAATACCGAAGGCTAACACCTACGGATTTTTGACCAAGAAATGGTCTCCACCAGAAATCCAAGAATGTGATCTATGGCAAGGAAACATATGTGGGGTGAGGTGTACTGAGCCTCTAGGTCGATGATCAATGGCCACACAACCCCCATTTTTGCCGAAAATAGCCATGAATGACCATTTTCAATAATACCGAAGGCTAACACGTACGAGTTTTTAACCAAGAAATGGTCTCCACCAGAAATCCAAGAATGTGATCTATGGCAAGGAAACATATGTGGGGTGAGGTTTATGAGCCTCTAGTCGATGATAAATGGCCACACAACCCCCATTTTTATGAAAATAGCCATGAATCGACCATTTTCAATAATACTAGAGGCTAACACCTACGGAGTTTTAGACCAAGAAATGGTCTCCACCAGAAATCCAAGAATGTGATCTATGGCAAGGAAACATATGTGGGGTGAGGTGTATGAGCGTCTGGTCGATGATCAATGGCCACACAACCCCCATTTTTGTCGAAAATAGCCATGAACGACCATTTTCAATAATACCGAAGGCTAACACCTACGGATTTTTGACCAAGAAATGGTCTCCACCAGAAATCCAAGAATGTGATCTATGGCAAGGAAACATATGTGGGGTGAGGTGTATGAGCCTCTGGTCGACGATCAATGGCCACACAACCCTAATTTTTGTCGAAAATAGCCATGAACGACCATTTTCAATGACATTGAAGGCTAACACCTACGGATTTTTGACCAAGAAATGGTCTCCACCATAAATCCAAGAATGTGATCTATGGCAAGGAAACATATGTGTAGTGAGGTGTATGAGCCTCTGGTCGATGATCAATGGCCACACAACCCCCATTTTTGTCGAAAATAGCCATGAATGACCATTTACAAAAATACCGAAGGCTAACACCTACGGATTTTTGACCAAGAAATGGTCTCCACCAGAAATCCAAGAATATGATCTATGGCAAGGAAACATATGTGGGGTGAGGTGTACGAGCCTCTGGTCGATGATCAATGGCCACACAACCCCCATTTTGCCGAAAATAGCCATGAATGACCATTTTCAATAATACCGAAGGCTAACACGTACGAGTTTTTAACCAAGAAATGGTCTCCACCAAAAATCCAAGAATGTGAATCTATGGCAAGGAAACATATGTGGGGTGAGATTTATGAGCCTCTAGTCGATGATAAATGGCCACACAAGCCCCATTTTTTATGAAAATAGCCATGAGCGACCTTGAAAATAGCCATGAGCGACCATTTTCAATAATATTAGAGGCTAAGACCTACGGATTTTAGACCAAGAAATGGTCTCCACCAGAAATCCAAGAATGTGATCTATGGCAAGGAAACATATGTGGGGTGAGGTGTATGAGCCTCTGGTCGATGATCAATGGCCACACAACCCCCATTTTTGTCGAAAATAGCCATGAATGACCATTTTCAATAATACCGAAGGCTAACACCTACGGATTTTTGACCAAGAAATGGTCTCCACCAGAAATCCAAGAATGTGATCTATGGCAAGGAAACATATGTGGGGTGAGGTGTATGAGCCTCTGGTCGACGATCAATGGCCACACAACCCTAATTTTTGTCGAAAATAGCCATGAACGACCATTTTCAATGACATTGAAGGCTAACACCTACGGATTTTTGACCAAGAAATGGTCTCCACCATAAATCCAAGAATGTGATCTATGGCAAGGAAACATATGTGTAGTGAGGTGTATGAGCCTCTGGTCGATGATCAATGTCCACACAACCCCCATTTTTGTCGAAAATAGCCATGAATGACCATTTACAAAAATACCGAAGGCTAACACCTACGGATTTTTGACCAAAAATGGTCTCCACCAGAAATCCAAGAATATGATCTATGGCAAGGAAACATATGTGGGGTGAGGTGTATGAGCCTCTGGTCGACGATCAATGGCCACACAACCCCCATTTTGCCGAAAATAGCCATGAATGACCATTTTCAATAATACCGAAGGCTAACACGTACGAGTTTTTAACCAAGAAATGGTCTCCACCAGAAATCCAAGAATGTAATCTATGGCAAGGAAACATATGTGGGGTGAGGTTTATGAGCCTCTAGTCGATGATAAATGGCCACACAAGAGCCATTTTTTATGAAAATAGCCATGAGCGACCTTGAAAATAGCCATGAGCGACCATTTTCAATAATACTAGAGGCTAACACCTACGGATTTTAGACCAAGAAATGGTCTCCACCAGAAATCCAAGAATGTGATCTATGGCAAGGAAACATATGTGGGGTGAGGTGTATGAGCGTCTGGTCGATGATCAATGGCCACACAACCCCCATTTTTGTCGAAAATAGCCATGAATGACCATTTTCAATAATACCGAAGGCTAACACCTACGGATTTTTGACCAAGAAATGGTCTCCACCAGAAATCCAAGAATGTGATCTATGGCAAGGAAACATATGTGGGGTGAGGTGTATGAGCCTCTAGTCGATGATCAATGGCCACACAACCCCCATTTTTGTCGAAAATAGCCATGAATGATCATTTTCAAAAATACCAAAGGCTAACACGTACGGATTTTTGACCAAGAAATGGTCTCCACCAGAAATCCAAGAATGTGATCTATGGCAAGGAAACATATGTGGGGTGAGGTGTACGAGCCTCTGGTCGATGATCAATGGCCACACAACCCCCATTTTGCCAAAAATAGCCATGAATGACCATTTTCAATAATACCGAAGGCTAACACGTACGAGTTTTTAACCAAGAAATGGTTTCCACCAGAAATCCAAGAATGTAATCTATGGCAAGGAAACATATGTGGGGTGAGGTTTATGAGCCTCTAGTCGATGATAAATGGCCACACAACCCCCATTTTTTATGAAAATAGCCATGAGCGACCTTGAAAATAGCCATGAGCGACCATTTTCAATAATACTAGAGGCTAACACCTACGGATTTTAGACCAAGAAATGGTCTCCACCAGAAATCCAAGAATGTGATCTATGGCAAGGAAACATATGTGGGGTGAGGTGTATGAGCGTCTGGTCGATGATCAATGGCCACACAACCCCCATTTTTGTCGAAAATAGCCATGAACGACCATTTTCAATAATACCGAAGGCTAACACCTACGGATTTTTGACCAAGAAATGGTCTCCACCAGAAATCCAAGAATGTGATCTATGGCAAGGAAACATATGTGGGGTGAGGTGTATGAGCCTCTGGTTGACGATCAATGGCCACACAACCCCCATTTTTTATGAAAATAGCCATGAGCGACCTTGAAAATAGCCATGAGCGACCATTTTCAATAATACTAGAGGCTAACACCTACGGATTTTAGACCAAGAAATGGTCTCCACCAGAAATCCAAGAATGTGATCTATGGCAAGGAAACATATGTGGGGTGAGGTGTATGAGCGTCTGGTCGATGATCAATGGCCACACAACCCCCATTTTTGTCGAAAATAGCCATGAACGACCATTTTCAATAATACCGAAGGCTAACACCTACGGATTTTTGACCAAGAAATGGTCTCCACCAGAAATCCAAGAATGTGATCTATGGCAAGGAAACATATGTGGGGTGAGGTGTATGAGCCTCTGGTCGATGATCAATGGCCACACAACCCCCATTTTTGTCGAAAATAGCCATGAACGACCATTTTCAATAATATCGAAGGCTAACACCTACGGATTTTTGACCAAGAAATGGTCTCCACCAGAAATCCAAGAATGTGATCTATGACAAGGAAACATATGTGGGGTGAGGTGTATGAGCCTCTGGTCGACGATCAATGGTCACACAACCCCCATTTTGCCGAAAATAGCCATGAATGACCATTTTCAATAATATCGAAGGCTAACACCTACGGATTTTTGACCAAGAAATGGTCTCCACCAGAAATCCAAGAATGTGATCTACGACAAGGAAACATATGTGGGGTGAGGTGTATGACCCTCTGGTCGACGATCAATGGCCACACAACCCCCATTTTGCCGAAAATAGCCATGAATGACCATTTTCAATAATACCGAAGGCTAACACGTACGAGTTTTTAACCAAGAAATGGTTTCCACCAGAAATCCAAGAATGTAATCTATGGCAAGGAAACATATGTGGGGTGAGGTTTATGAGCCTCTAGTCGATGATAAATGGCCACACAACCCCCATTTTTTATGAAAATAGCCATGAGCGACCTTGAAAATAGCCATGAGCGACCATTTTCAATAATACTAGAGGCTAACACCTACGGATTTTAGACCAAGAAATGGTCTCCACCAGAAATCCAAGAATGTGATCTATGGCAAGGAAACATATGTGGGGTGAGGTGTATGACCGTCTGGTCGATGATCAATGGCCACACAACCCCCATTTTTGTCGAAAATAGCCATGAACGACCATTTTCAATAATACCGAAGGCTAACACCTACGGATTTTTGACCAAGAAATGGTCTCCACCAGAAATTCAAGAATGTGATCTATGGCAAGGAAACATATGTGGGGTGAGGTGTATGAGCCTCTGGTCGATGATCAATGGCCACACAACCCCCATTTTTGTCGAAAATAGCCATGAACGACCATTTTCAATAATATCGAAGGCAAACACCTACGGATTTTTGACCAAGAAATGGTCTCCACCAGAAATCCAAGAATGTGATCTACGACAAGGAAACATATGTGGGGTGAGGTGTATGAGCCTCTGGTCGACGATCAATGGCCACACAACCCCCATTTTGCCGAAAATAGCCATGAATGACCATTTTCAATAATATCGAAGGCTAACACCTACGGATTTTTGACCAAGAAATGGTCTCCACCAGAAATCCAAGAATGTGATCTACGACAAGGAAACATATGTGGGGTGAGGTGTATGAGCCTCTGGTCGACGATCAATGGCCACACAACCCCCATTTTGCCGAAAATAGCCATGAATGACCATTTTCAATAATACCGAAGGCTAACACGTACGAGTTTTTAACCAAGAAATGGTTTCCACCAGAAATCCAAGAATGTAATCTATGGCAAGGAAACATATGTGGGGTGAGGTTTATGAGCCTCTAGTCGATGATAAATGGCCACACAACCCCCATTTTTTATGAAAATAGCCATGAGCGACCTTGAAAATAGCCATGAGCGACCATTTTCAATAATACTAGAGGCTAACACCTACGGATTTTAGACCAAGAAATGGTCTCCACCAGAAATCCAAGAATGTGATCTATGGCAAGGAAACATATGTGGGGTGAGGTGTATGAGCGTCTGGTCGATGATCAATGGCCACACAACCCCAATTTTTGTCGAAAATAGCCATGAACGACCATTTTCAATAATACCGAAGGCTAACACCTACGGATTTTTGACCAAGAAATGGTCTCCACCAGAAATCCAAGAATGTGATCTATGGCAAGGAAACATATGTGGGGTGAGGTGTATGAGCCTCTGGTCGATGATCAATGGCCACACAACCTCCATTTTTGTCGAAAATAGCCATGAACGACCATTTTCAATAATATCGAAGGCTAACACCTACGGATTTTTGACCAAGAAATGGTCTCCACCAGAAATCCAAGAATGTGATCTACGATAAGGAAACATATGTGGGGTGAGGTGTATGAGCCTCTGGTCGACGATCAATGGCCACACAACCCCCATTTTGCCGAAAATAGCCATGAATGACCATTTTCAATAATATCGAAGGCTAACACCTACGGATTTTTGACCAAGAAATGGTCTCCACCAGAAATCCAAGAATGTGATCTACGACAAGGAAACATATGTGGGGTGAGGTGTATGAGCCTCTGGTCGACGATCAATGGCCACACAACCCCCATTTTGCCGAAAATAGCCATGAATGACCATTTTCAATAATACCGAAGGCTAACACGTACGGGTTTTTAACCAAGAAATGGTTTCCACTAGAAATCCAAGAATGTAATCTATGGCAATGAAACATATGTGGGGTGAGGTTTATGAGCCTCTAGTCGATGATAAATGGCCACACAACCCCCATTTTTTATGAAAATAGCCATGAGCGACCTTGAAAATAGCCATGAGCGACCATTTTCAATAATACTAGAGGCTAACACCTACGGATTTTAGACCAAGAAATGGTCTCCACCAGAAATCCAAGAATGTGATCTATGGCAAGGAAACATATGTGGGGTGAGGTGTATGAGCGTCTGGTCGATGATCAATGGCCACACAACCCCCATTTTTGTCGAAAATAGCCATGAACGACCATTTTCAATAATACCGAAGGCTAACACCTACGGATTTTTTACCAAGAAATGGTCTCCACCAGAAATCCAAGAATGTGATCTATGGCAAGGAAACATATGTGGGGTGAGGTGTATGAGCCTCTAGTCGATGATCAATGGCCACACAACCCCCATTTTTGTCGAAAATAGCCATGAATGACCATTTTCAAAAATACCAAAGGCTAACACGTACGGATTTTTAAACAAGAAATGGTCTCCACCAGAAATCCAAGAATGTGATCTATGGCAAGGAAACATATGTGGGGTGAGGTGTATGAGCGTCTGGTCGATGATCAATGGCCACACAACCCCCATTTTTGTCGAAAATAGCCATGAACGACCATTTTCAATAATACCGAAGGCTAACACCTACGGATTTTTGACCAAGAAATGGTCTCCACCAGAAATCCAAGAATTTGATCTATGGCAAGGAAACATATGTGGGGTGAGGTGTATGAGCCTCTGGTCGACGATCAATGGCCACACAACCCTAATTTTTGTCGAAAATAGCCATGAACGACCATTTTCAATGACACTGAAGGCTAACACCTACGGATTTTTGACCAAGAAATGGTCTCCACCATAAAACCAAGAATGTGATCTATGGCAAGGAAACATATGTGTAGTGAGGTTTATGAGCCTCTGGTCGATGATCAATGGCCACACAACCCCCATTTTTGTCGAAAATAGCCATGAATGACCATTTACAATAATACCGAAGGCTAACACCTACGGATTTTTGACCAAGAAATGGTCTCCACCAGAAATCCAAGAATGTGATCTATGGCAAGGAAACATATGTGGGGTGAGGTGTATGAGCCTCTGGTCGACGATCAATGGCCACACAACCCCCATTTTGCCGAAAATAGCCATGAATGACCATTTTCAATAATACCAAAGGCTAACACGTACGAGTTTTTAACCAAGAAATGGTCTCCACCAGAAATCCAAGAATGTAATCTATGGCAAGGAAACATATGTGGGGTGAGGTTTATGAGCCTCTAGTCGATGATAAATGGCCACACAACCCCCATTTTTTATGAAAATAGCCATGAGCGACCTTGAGAATAGCCATGAGCGACCATTTTCAATAATACTAGAGACTAACACCTACAGATTTTAGACCAAGAAATGGTCTCCACCAGAAATCCAAGAATGTGATCTATGGCAAGGAAACATATGTGGGGTGAGGTGTATGAGCATCTGGTCGATGATCAACGGCCACACAACCCCCATTTTTGTCGAAAATAGCCATGAATGACCATTTTCAATAATACCGAAGGCTAACACCTACGGATTTTTGACCAAGAAATGGTCTCCACCAGAAATCCAAGAATGTGATCTATGGCAAGGAAACATATGTGGGGTGAGGTGTATGAGCCTCTAGTCGATGATCAATGGCCACACAACCCCCATTTTTGTCGAAAATAGCCATGAATGTCCATTTTCAAAAATACCAAAGGCTAACACGTACGGATTTTTGACCAAGAAATGGTCTCCACCAGAAATCCAAGAATGTGAGCTATGGCAAGGAAACATATGTGGGGTGAGGTGTACGAGCCTCTGGTCGATGATCAATGGCCACACAACCCCCATTTTGCCGAAAATAGCCATGAATGACCATTTTCAATAATACCGAAGGCTAACACGTACGAGTTTTTAACCAAGAAATGGTTTCCACCAGAAATCCAAGAATGTAATCTATGGCAAGGAAACATATGTGGGGTGAGGTTTATGAGCCTCTGGTCGATGATGAATGGCCACACAACCCCCATTTTTGTCGAAAATAGCCATGAACGACCATTTTCAATAATATCGAAGGCTAACACCTACGGATTTTTGACCAAGAAATGGTCTCCACCAGAAATCCAAGAATGTGATCTCTGGCAAGGAAACATATGTGGGGTGAGGTGTATGAGCCTCTGGTCGACGATCAATGGCCACACAACCCTAATTTTTGTCGAAAATAGCCATGAACGACCATTTTCAATAATACCGAAGGCTAACACGTACGAGTTTTTAACCAAGAAATGGTTTCCACCAGAAATCCAAGAATGTAATCTATGGCAAGGAAACATATGTGGGGTGAGGTGTATGAGCCTCTGGTCGACGATCAATGGCCACACAACCCTAATTTTTGTCGAAAATAGCCATGAACGACCATTTTCAATGACACTGAAGGCTAACACCTATGGATTTTTGACCAAGAAATGGTCTCCACCATAAATCCAAGAATGTAATCTATGGCAAGGAAACATATGTGGGGTGAGGTTTATGAGCCTCTAGCTCGAAGATCAATGGCCACACAACCCCCATTTTTGTCGAAAATAGCCATGAATGACCATTTTCAAAAATACCAAAGGCTAACACCTACGGATTTTTGCCCAAGAAATGGTCTCCACCAGAAATCCAAGAATGTGATCTATGGCAAGGAAACATATGTGGGGTGAGGTGTATGAGCCTCTGGTCGACGATCAATGGCCACACAACCCTAATTTTTGTCGAAAATAGCCATGAACGACCATTTTCAATGACACTGAAGGCTAACACCTACGGATTTTTGACCAAGAAATGGTCTCCACCATAAATCCAAGAATGTGATCTATGGCAAGGAAACATATGTGTAGTGAGGTGTATGAGCCTCTGGTCGAAGATCAATGGCCACACAACCCCCATTTTTGTCGAAAATAGCCATGAATGACCATTTACAATAATACCGAAGGCTAACACCTACGGATTTTTGACCAAGAAATGGTCTCCACCAGAAATCCAAGAATGTGATCTATGGCAAGGAAACATATGTGGGGTGAGGTGTACGAGCCTCTGGTCGATCATCAATGGCCACACAACCCCCATTTTTGTCGAAAATAGCCATGAACGACCATTTTCAATGACACTGAAGGCTAACACCTACGGATTTTTGACCAAGAAATGGTCTCCACCAGAAATCCAAGAATGTGATCTATGGCAAGGAAACATATGTGGGGTGAGGTGTACGAGCCTTTGGTCGATGATCAATGGCCACACAACCCCCATTTTGCCGAAAATAGCCATGAACGACCATTTTCAATAATACCGAAGGCTAACACGTACGAGTATTTAACCAAGAAATGGTCTCCACCAGAAATCCAAGAATGTGATCTATGGCAAGGAAACATATGTGGGGTGAGGTTTATGAGCCTCTAGTCGATGATAAATGGCCACACAACCCCCATTTTTTATGAAAATAGCCATGAGCGACCTTGAAAATAGCCATGAGCGACCATTTTCAATAATACTAGAGGCTAACACCTACAGATTTTAGGCCAAGAAATGGTCTCCACCAGAAATCCAAGAATGTGATCTACGACAAGGAAACATATGTGGGGTGAGGTGTATGAGCCTCTGGTCGACGATCAATGGCCACACAACCCCCATTTTGCCAAAAATAGCCATGAACGACCATTTTCAATAATACCGAAGGCTAACACGTACGAGTTTTTGACCAAGAAATGGTCTCCACCAAAAATCCAAGAATGTGATCTAAGGCAAGGAAACATATGTGGGGTGAGATTTATGAGCATCTAGTCGATGATAAATGGCCACACAACCCCCATTTAGCCGAAAATAGCCATGAATGACCATTTTCAATAATACCAAGGCTAACACCTACGGATTTTTGACCAAGAAATGGTCTCCACCAGAAATCCAAGAATGTGATCTATGGCAAGGAAACATATGTGGGGTAAGGTGTATGAGCCTCTGGTCGACGATCAATGGCCACACAACCCTATTTTTTGTCGAAAATAGCCATGAACGACCATTTTCAATGACAGAGAAGGCTAACACCTACGAATTTTTGACCAAGAAATGGTCTCCACCATAAATCCAAGAATGTGATCTATGGCAAGGAAACATATGTGGGGTGAGGTGTATGAGCGTCTGGTCGATGATCAATGGCCACACAACCCCCATTTTTGTCGAAAATAGCCATGAACGACCATTTTCAATAATATCGAAGGCTAACACCTACGGATTTTTGACCAAGAAATGGTCTCCACCAGAAATCCAAGAATGTGATCTACGACAAGGAAACATATGTGGGGTGAGGTGTATGAGCCTCTGGTCGACGATCAATGGCCACACAACCCCCATTTTTGTCGAAAATAGCCATGAATGACCATTTTCAAAAATACCAAAGGCTAACACGTACGGATTTTTGACCAAGAAATGGTCTCCACCAGAAATCCAAGAATGTGATCTATGGCAAGGAAACATATGTGGGGTGAGGTGTATGAGCCTCTGGTCGATGATCAATGGCCACACAACCCCCATTTTTGTCGAAAATAGCCATGAATGACCATTTACAATAATACCGAAGGCTAACACCTACGGATTTTTGACCAAGAAATGGTCTCCACCAGAAATCCAAGAATGTGATCTATGGCAAGGAAACATATGTGGGGTGAGGTGTATGAGCCTCTGGTCGATGATCAATGGCCACACAACCCCCATTTTTGTCGAAAATAGCCATGAACGACCATTTTCAATAATACCGAAGGCTAACACGTACGAGTTTTTGACCAAGAAATGGTCTCCACCAAAAATCCAAGAATGTGATCTATGGCAAGGAAACATATGTGTAGTGAGGTGTACGAGCCTCTGGTCGATGATCAATGGCCACACAACCCCCATTTTTGTCGAAAATAGCCATGAATGACCATTTTCAATAGGCCATTGATCATCGACTAGAGGCTCATACACCTCACCCCACATATGTTTCCTTGCCATAGATTACATTCTTGGATTTCTGGTGGAAGCCATTTCTTGGTTAAAAACTCGTACGTGTTAGCCTTCGGTATTATTGAAAATGGTCATTCATGGCTATTTTTGACAAAAATGGGGGTTGTGTGGCCATTGATCATCGACCAGATGCTCATACACCTCACCCCACATATGTTTCCTTGCCATAGATCACATTCTTGGATTTCTGGTGGAGACCATTTCTTGGTCTAAAATCCGTAGGTGTTAGCCTCTAGTATTATTGAAAATGGTCGCTCATGGCTATTCTCAAGGTCGCTCATGGCTATTTTCATAAAAAATGGGGGTTGTGTGGCCATTGATCATCGACTAGAGGCTCATAAACCTCACCCCACATATGTTTCCTTGCCATAGATTACATTCTTGGATTTCTGGTGGAGACCATTTCTTGGTTAAAAACTCGTACGTGTTAGCCTTCGGTATTATTGAAAATGGTCATTCATGGCTATTTTCGGCAAAATGGGGGTTGTGTGGCCATTGATCGTCGACCAGAGGCTCATACACCTCACCCCACATATGTTTCCTTGCCATAGATCACATTCTTGGATTTCTGGTGGAGACCATTTCTTGGTCAAAAATCCGTAGGTGTTAGCCTTCGGTATTATTGTAAATGGTCATTCATGGCTATTTTCGACAAAAATGGGGGTTGTGTGGCCATTGATCATCGACCAGAGGCTCATACACCTCACTACACATATGTTTCCTTGCCATAGATCACATTCTTGGATTTATGGTGGAGACCATTTCTTGGTCAAAAATTCGTAGGTGTTAGCCTTCAGTGTCATTGAAAATGGTCGTTCATGGCTATTTTCGACAAAAATTAGGGTTGTGTGGCCATTGATCGTCGACCAGAGGCTCATACACCTCACCCCACATATGTTTCCTTGCCATAGATCAAATTCTTGGATTTCTGGTGGAGACCATTTCTTGGTCAAAAATCCGTAGGTGTTAGCCTTCGGTATTATTGAAAATGGTCGTTCATGGCTATTTTCGACAAAAATGGGGGTTGTGTGGCCATTGATCATCGACCAGACGCTCATACACCTCACCCCACATATGTTTCCTTGCCATAGATCACATTCTTGGATTTCTAGTGGAGACCATTTCTTGGTTAAAAACTCGTACGTGTTAGCCTTCGGTATTATTGAAAATGGTCATTCATGGCTATTTTCGGCAAAATGGGGGTTGTGTGGCCATTGATCATCGACCAGAGGCTCGTACACCTCACCCCACATATGTTTCCTTGCCATAGATCACATTCTTGGATTTCTGGTGGAGACCATTTCTTGGTTAAAAATCCGTACGTGTTAGCCTTTGGTATTTTTGAAAATGGTCATTCATGGCTATTTTCGACAAAAATGGGGGTTGTGTGGCCATTGATCATCGACTAGAGGCTCATACACCTCACCCCACATATGTTTCCTTGCCATAGATCACATTCTTGGATTTCTGGTGGAGACCATTTCTTGGTAAAAAATCCGTAGGTGTTAGCCTTCGGTATTATTGAAAATGGTCGTTCATGGCTATTTTCGACAAAAATGGGGGTTGTGTGGCCATTGATCATTGACCAGACGCTCATACACCTCACCCCACATATGTTTCCTTGCTATAGATCACATTCTTGGATTTCTGGTGGTGACCATTTCTTGGTCTAAAATCCGTAGGTGTTAGCCTCTAGTATTATTGAAAATGGTCGCTCATGGCTATTTTCAAGGTCGCTCATGGCTATTTTCATAAAAAATGGGGGTTGTGTGGCCATTTATCATCGACTAGAGGCTCATAAACCTCACCCCACATATGTTTCATTGCCATAGATTACATTCTTGGATTTCTAGTGGAAACCATTTCTTGGTTAAAAACTCGTACGTGTTAGCCTTCGGTATTATTGAAAATGGTCATTCATGGCTATTTTCGGCAAAATGGGGGTTGTGTGGCCATTGATCGTCGACGAGAGGCTCATACACCTCACCCCACATATGTTTCCTTGTCGTAGATCACATTCTTGGATTTCTGGTGGAGACCATTTCTTGGTCAAAAATCCGTAGGTGTTAGCCTTCGATATTATTGAAAATGGTCATTCATGGCTATTTTCGGCAAAATGGGGGTTGTGTGGCCATTGATCGTCGACCAGAGGCTCATACACCTCACCCCACATATGTTTCCTTGTCGTAGATCACATTCTTGGATTTCTGGTGGAGACCATTTCTTGGTCAAAAATCCGTAGGTGTTAGCCTTCGATATTATTGAAAATGGTCGTTCATGGCTATTTTCGACAAAAATGGAGGTTGTGTGGCCATTGATCATCGACCAGAGGCTCATACACCTCACCCCACATATGTTTCCTTGCCATAGATCACATTCTTGGATTTCTGGTGGAGACCATTTCTCGGTCAAAAATCCGTAGGTGTTAGCCTTCGGTATTATTGAAAATGGTCGTTCATGGCTATTTTCGACAAAAATGGGGGTTGTGTGGCCATTGATCATCGACCAGACGCTCATACACCTCACCCCACATATGTTTCCTTGCCATAGATCACATTCTTGGATTTCTGGTGGAGACCATTTCTTGGTCTAAAATCCGTAGGTGTTAGCCTCTAATATTATTGAAAATGGTCGCTCATGGCTATTTTCAAGGTCGCTCATGGCTATTTTCATAAAAAATGGGGGTTGTGTGGCCATTTATCATCGACTAGAGGCTCATAAACCTCACCCCACATATGTTTCCTTGCCATAGATTACATTCTTGGATTTCTGGTGGAAACCATTTCTTGGTTAAAAACTCGTACGTGTTAGCCTTCGGTATTATTGAAAATGGTCATTCATGGCTATTTTCGGCAAAATGGGGGTTGTGTGGCCATTGATCGTCGACCAGAGGCTCATACACCTCACCCCACATATGTTTCCTTGTCGTAGATCACATTCTTGGATTTCTGGTGGAGACCATTTCTTGGTCAAAAATCTGTAGGTGTTAGCCTTCGATATTCATGAAAATGGTCATTCATGGCTATTTTCGGCAAAATGGGGGTTGTGTGGCCATTGATCGTCGACCAGAGGCTCATACACCTCACCCCACATATGTTTCCTTGTCGTAGATCACATTCTTGGATTTCTGGTGGAGACCATTTCTTGGTCAAAAATCCGTAGGTGTTAGCCTTCGATATTATTGAAAATGGTCGTTCATGGCTATTTTCGACAAAAATGGGGGTTGTGTGGCCATTGATCATCGACCAGAGGCTCATACACCTCACCCCACATATGTTTCCTTGCCATAGATCACATTCTTGGATTTCTGGTGGAGACCATTTCTTGGTCAAAAATCCGTAGGTGTTAGCCTTCGGTATTATTGAAAATGGTCGTTCATGGCTATTTTCGACAAAAATGGGGGTTGTGTGGCCATTGATCATCGACCAGACGCTCATACACCTCACCCCACATATGTTTCCTTGCCATAGATCACATTCTTGGGTGGAGACCATTTCTTGGTCTAAAATCCGTAGGTGTTAGCCTCTAGTATTATTGAAAATGGTCGCTCATGGCTATTTTCAAGGTCGCTCATGGCTATTTTCATAAAAAATGGGGGTTGTGTGGCCATTGATCGTCGACCAGAGGCTCATACACCTCACCCCACATATGTTTCCTTGCCATAGATCACATTCTTGGATTTCTGGTGGAGACCATTTCTTGGTCAAAAATCCGTAGGTGTTAGCCTTCGGTATTATTGAAAATGGTCGTTCATGGCTATTTTCGACAAAAATGGGGGTTGTGTGGCCATTGATCATCGACCAGACGCTCATACACCTCACCCCACATATGTTTCCTTGCCATAGATCACATTCTTGGATTTCTGGTGGAGACCATTTCTTGGTCTAAAATCCGTAGGTGTTAGCCTCTAGTATTATTGAAAATGGTCGCTCATGGCTATTTTCAAGGTCGCTCATGGCTATTTTCATAAAAAATGGGGGTTGTGTGGCCATTTATCATCGACTAGAGGCTCATAAACCTCACCCCACATATGTTTCCTTGCCATAGATTACATTCTTGGATTTCTGGTGGAAACCATTTCTTGGTTAAAAACTCGTACGTGTTAGCCTTCGGTATTATTGAAAATGGTCATTCATGGCTATTTTTGGCAAAATGGGAGTTGTGTGGCCATTGATCATCGACCAGAGGCTCGTACACCTCACCCCACATATGTTTCCTTGCCTTAGATCACATTCTTGGATTTCTGGTGGAGACCATTTCTTGGTCAAAAATCCGTACGTGTTAGCCTTTGGTATTTTTGAAAATGATCATTCATGGCTATTTTCGACAAAAATGGGGGTTGTGTGGCCATTGATCATCGATTAGAGGCTCATACACCTCACCCCACATATGTTTCCTTGCCATAGATCACATTCTTGGATTTCTGGTGGAGGCCATTTCTTGGTCAAAAATCCGTAGGTGTTAGCCTTCGGTATTATTGAAAATGGTCATTCATGGCTATTTTCGACAAAAATGGGGGTTGTGTGGCCATTGATCATCGACCAGACGCTCATACACCTCACCCCACATATGTTTCCTTGCCATAGATCACATTCTTGGATTTCTGGTGGAGACCATTTCTTGGTCTTTAATCCGTAGGTGTTAGCCTCTAGTATTATTGAAAATGGTCGCTCATGGCTATTTTCAAGGTCGCTCATGGCTATTTTCATAAAAAATGGAGCTTGTGTGGCCATTTATCATCGACTAGAGGCTCATAAACCTCACCCCACATATGTTTCCTTGCCATAGATTACATTCTTGGATTTCTGGTGGAGACCATTTCTTGGTTAAAAACTCGTACGTGTTAGCCTTCGGTATTATTGAAAATGGTCATTCATGGCTATTTTCGGCAAAATGGGGGTTGTGTGGCCATTGATCGTCGACCAGAGGCTCATACACCTCACCCCACATATGTTTCCTTGCCATAGATCATATTCTTGGATTTCTAGTGGAGACCATTTCTTGGTCAAAAATCCGTAGGTGTTAGCCTTCGGTATTATTGTAAATGGTCATTCATGGCTATTTTCGACAAAAATGGGGGTTGTGTGGCCATTGATCATCGACCAGAGGCTCATACATCTCACTACACATATGTTTCCTTGCCATAGATCACATTCTTGGATTTATGGTGGAGACCATTTCTTGGTCAAAAATCCGTAGGTGTTAGCCTTCAATGTCATTGAAAATGGTCGTTCATGGCTATTTTCAACAAAAATTAGGGTTGTGTGGCCATTGATCGTCGACCAGAGGCTCATACACCTCACCCCACATATGTTTCCTTGCCATAGATCACATTCTTGGATTTCTGGTGGAGACCATTTCTTGGTCAAAAATCCGTAGGTGTTAGCCTTCGGTATTATTGAAAATGGTCGTTCATGGCTATTTTCGACAAAAATGGGGGTTGTGTGGCCATTGATCATCGACCAGACGCTCATACACCTCACCCCACATATGTTTCCTTGCCATAGATCACATTCTTGGATTTCTGGTGGAGACCATTTCTTGGTTAAAAACTCGTACGTGTTAGCCTTCGGTATTATTGAAAATGGTCATTCATGGCTATTTTCGGCAAAATGGGGGTTGTGTGGCCATTGATCATCGACCAGAGGCTCGTACACCTCACCCCACATATGTTTCCTTGCCATAGATCACATTCTTGGATTTCTGGTGGAGACCATTTCTTGGTTAAAAATCCGTACGTGTTAGCCTTTGGTATTTTTGAAAATGGTCATTCATGGCTATTTTCGACAAAAATGGGGGTTGTGTGGCCATTGATCATCGACTAGAGGCTCATACACCTCACCCCACATATGTTTCCTTGCCATAGATCACATTCTTGGATTTCTGGTGGAGACCATTTCTTGGTAAAAAATCCGTAGGTGTTAGCCTTCGGTATTATTGAAAATGGTCGTTCATGGCTATTTTCGACAAAAATGGGGGTTGTGTGGCCATTGATCATCGACCAGA
This sequence comes from Zea luxurians, assembly GCA_029449295.1. Taxonomy (NCBI): domain Eukaryota; kingdom Viridiplantae; phylum Streptophyta; class Magnoliopsida; order Poales; family Poaceae; genus Zea; species Zea luxurians. The sequence continues at coordinate 113,078 of JAOPSE010001616.1, forward strand.
CGCTCATACACCTCACCCCACATATGTTTCCTTGCCATAGATCACATTCTTGGATTTCTGGTGGAGACCATTTCTTGGTCTAAAATCCGTAGGTGTTAGCCTCTAGTATTATTGAAAATGGTCGCTCATGGCTATTTTCAAGGTCGCTCATGGCTATTTTCATAAAAAATGGGGGTTGTGTGGCCATTTATCATCGACTAGAGGCTCATAAACCTCACCCCACATATGTTTCATTGCCATAGATTACATTCTTGGATTTCTGTTGGAAACCATTTCTTGGTTAAAAGCTCGTACGTGTTAGCCTTCGGTATTATTGAAAATGGTCATTCATGGCTATTTTCGGCAAAATGGGGGTTGTGTGGCCATTGATCGTCGACCAGAGGCTCATACACCTCACCCCACATATGTTTCCTTGTCGTAGATCACATTCTTGGATTTCTGGTGGAGACCATTTCTTGGTCAAAAATCCGTAGGTGTTAGCCTTCGATATTATTGAAAATGGTCATTCATGGCTATTTTCGGCAAAATGGGGGTTGTGTGGCCATTGATCGTCGACCAGAGGCTCATACACCTCACCCCACATATGTTTCCTTGTCGTAGATCACATTCTTGGATTTCTGGTGGAGACCATTTCTTGGTCAAAAATCAGTAGGTGTTAGCCTTCGATATTATTGAAAATGGTCGTTCATGGCTATTTTCGACAAAAATGGAGGTTGTGTGGCCATTGATCATCGACCAGAGGCTCATACACCTCACCCCACATATGTTTCCTTGCCATAGATCACATTCTTGGATTTCTGGTGGAGACCATTTCTTGGTCAAAAATCCGTAGGTGTTAGCCTTCGGTATTATTGAAAATGGTCGTTCATGGCTATTTTCGACAAAAATGGGGGTTGTGTGGCCATTGATCATCGACCAGACGCTCATACACCTCACCCCACATATGTTTCCTTGCCATAGTTCACATTCTTGGATTTCTGGTGGAGACCATTTCTTGGTCTAAAATCCGTAGGTGTTAGCCTCTAGTATTATTGAAAATGGTCGCTCATGGCTATTTTCAAGGTCGCTCATGGCTATTTTCATAAAAAATGGGGGTTGTGGGGCCATTTATCATCGACTAGAGGCTCATAAACCTCACCCCACATATGTTTCCTTGCCATAGATTACATTCTTGGATTTCTGGTGGAAACCATTTCTTGGTTAAAAACTCGTACGTGTTAGCCTTCGGTATTATTGAAAATGGTCATTCATGGCTATTTTCGGCAAAATGGGGGTTGTGTGGCCATTGATCGTCGACCAGAGGCTCATACACCTCACCCCACATATGTTTCCTTGTCGTAGATCACATTCTTGGATTTCTGGTGGAGACCATTTCTTGGTCAAAAATCCGTAGGTGTTAGCCTTCGATATTATTGAAAATGGTCATTCATGGCTATTTTCGGCAAAATGGGGGTTGTGTGGCCATTGATCGTCGACCAGAGGCTCATACACCTCACCCCACATATGTTTCCTTGTCGTAGATCACATTCTTGGATTTCTGGTGGAGACCATTTCTTGGTCAAAAATCCGTAGGTGTTAGCCTTCAATATTATTGAAAATGGTCGTTCATGGCTATTTTCGACAAAAATGGGGGTTGTGTGGCCATTGATCGTCGACCAGAGGCTCATACACCTCACCCCACATATGTTTCCTTGCCATAGATCACATTCTTGGATTTCTGGTGGAGACCATTTCTTGGTCAAAAATCCGTAGGTGTTAGCCTTCGGTATTATTGAAAATGGTCGTTCATGGCTATTTTCGACAAAAATGGGGGTTGTGTGGCCATTGATCATCGACCAGACGCTCATACACCTCACCCCACATATGTTTCCTTGCCATAGATCACATTCTTGGATTTCTGGTGGAGACCATTTCTTGGTCTAAAATCCGTAGGTGTTAGCCTCTAGTATTATTGAAAATGGTCGCTCATGGCTATTTTCAAGGTCGCTCATGGCTATTTTCATAAAAAATGGGGGTTGTGTGGCCATTGATCGTCGACCAGAGGCTCATACACCTCACCCCACATATGTTTCCTTGCCATAGATCACATTCTTGGATTTCTGGTGGAGACCATTTCTTGGTCAAAATTCCGTAGGTGTTAGCCTTCGGTATTATTGAAAATGGTCGTTCATGGCTATTTTCGACAAAAATGGGGGTTGTGTGGCCATTGATCATCGACCAGACGCTCATACACCTCACCCCACATATGTTTCCTTGCCATAGATCACATTCTTGGATTTCTGGTGGAGACCATTTCTTGGTCTAAAATCCGTAGGTGTTAGCCTCTAGTATTATTGAAAATGGTCGCTCATGGCTATTTTCAAGGTCGCTCATGGCTATTTTCATAAAAAATGGGGGTTGTGTGGCCATTTATCATCGACTAGAGGCTCATAAACCTCACCCCACATATGTTTCCTTGCCATAGATTACATTCTTGGATTTCTGGTGGAAACCATTTCTTGGTTAAAAACTCGTACGTGTTAGCCTTCGGTATTATTGAAAATGGTCATTCATGGCTATTTTCGGCAAAATGGGGGTTGTGTGGCCATTGATCGTCGACCAGAGGCTCATACACCTCACCCCACATATGTTTCCTTGTCGTAGATCACATTCTTGGATTTCTGGTGGAGACCATTTCTTGGTCAAAAATCCATAGGTGTTAGCCTTCGATATTATTGAAAATGGTCGTTCATGGCTATTTTCGACAAAAATGGGGGTTGTGTGGCCATTGATTATCGACCAGAGGCTCATACACCTCACCCCACATATGTTTCCTTGCCATAGATCACATTCTTGGATTTCTGGTGGAGACCATTTCTTGGTCAAAAATCCGTAGGTGTTAGCCTTCGGTATTATTGTAAATGGTCATTCATGGCTATTTTCGACAAAAATGGGGGTTGTGTGGCCATTGATCATCGACCAGAGGCTCATACACCTCACCCCACATATGTTTCCTTGCCATAGATCACATTCTTGGATTTCTGGTGGAGACCATTTCTAGGTCAAAAATCCGTAGGTCTTAGCCTCTAATATTATTGAAAATGGTCGCTCATGGCTATTTTCAAGGTCGCTCATGGCTATTTTCATAAAAAATGGGGGTTGTGTGGCCATTTATCATCGACTAGAGGCTCATAAACCTCACCCCACATATGTTTCCTTGCCATAGATTACATTCTTGGATTTCTGGTGGAAACCATTTCTTGGTTAAAAACTCGTACGTGTTAGCCTTCGGTATTATTGAAAATGGTCATTCATGGCTATTTTCGGCAAAATGGGGGTTGTGTGGCCATTGATCGTCGACCAGAGGCTCATACACCTCACCCCACATATGTTTCCTTGTCGTAGATCACATTCTTGGATTTCTGGTGGAGACCATTTCTTGGTCAAAAATCCGTAGGTGTTAGCCTTCGATATTATTGAAAATGGTCGTTCATGGCTATTTTCGAAAAAATGGGGGTTGTGTGGCCATTGATCATCGACCAGAGGCTCATACACCTCACCCCACATATGTTTCCTTGCCATAGATCACATTCTTGGATTTCTGGTGGAGACCATTTCTTGGTCAAAAATCCGTAGGTGTTAGCCTTCGGTATTATTGTAAATGGTCATTCATGGCTATTTTCGACAAAAATGGGGGTTGTGTGGCCATTGATCATCGACCAGAGGCTCATACACCTCACCCCACATATGTTTCCTTGCCATAGATCACATTCTTGGATTTCTGGTGGAGACCATTTCTTGGTCAAAAATCCGTAGGTCTTAGCCTCTAATATTATTGAAAATGGTCGCTCATGGCTATTTTCATAAAAAATGGGGGTTGTGTGGCCATTTATCATCGACTAGAGGCTCATAAATCTCACCCCACATATGTTTCCTTGCCATAGATCACATTCTTGGATTTTTTGTGGAGACCATTTCTTGGTCAAAAACTCGTACGTGTTAGCCTTCGGTATTATTGAAAATGGTCGTTCATGGCTATTTTCGGCAAAATGGGGGTTCTGTGGCCATTGATCATCGACCAGAGGCTCGTACACCTCACCCCACATATGTTTCCTTGCCATAGATCACATTCTTGGATTTCTGGTGGAGACCATTTCTTGGGCAAAAATCCGAATGTGTTAGCCTTTGGTATTTTTGAAAATGGTCATTCATGGCTATTTTCGACAAAAATGGGGGTTGTGTGGCCATTGATCTTCGACCAGAGGCTCATACACCTCACTACACATATGTTTCCTTGCCATAGATCACATTCTTGGATTTATGGTGGAGACCATTTCTTGGTCTAAAATCCGTAGGTGTTAGCCTTCAGTGTCATTGAAAATGGTCGTTCATGGCTATTTTCGACAAAAATTAGGGTTGTGTGGCCATTGATCGTCGACCAGAGGCTCATACACCTCACCCCACATATGTTTCCTTGCCATAGATCACATTCTTGGATTTCTGGTGGAGACCATTTCTTGGTCAAAAATCCGTAGGTGTTAGCCTTCGGTATTATTGTAAATGGTCATTCATGGCTATTTTCGACAAAAATGGGGGTTGTGTGGCCATTGATCATCGACCATAGGCTCATACACCTCACCCCACATATGTTTCCTTGCCATAGATCACATTCTTGGATTTCTGGTGGAGACCATTTCTTGGTCAAAAATCCGTAGGTCTTAGCCTCTAATATTATTGAAAATGGTCGCTCATGGCTATTTTCATAAAAAATATGGGGGTTGTGTGGCCATTTATCATCGACTAGAGGCTCATAAATCTCACCCCACATATGTTTCCTTGCCATAGATCACATTCTTGGATTTTTGGTGGAGACCATTTCTTGGTCAAAAACTCGTACGTGTTAGCCTTCGGTATTATTGAAAATGGTCGTTCATGGCTATTTTTGGCAAAATGGGGGTTGTGTGGCCATTGATCATCGACCAGAGGCTCATACACCTCACCCCACATATGTTTCCTTGCCATAGATTACATTCTTGGATTTCTGGTGGAAACCATTTCTTGGTTAAAAACTCGTACGTGTTAGCCTTCGGTATTATTGAAAATGGTCATTCATGGCTATTTTCGGCAAAATGGGGGTTGTGTGGCCATTGATCGTCGACCAGAGGCTCATACACCTCACCCCACATATGTTTCCTTGTCGTAGATCACATTCTTGGATTTCTGGTGGAGACCATTTCTTGGTCAAAAATCCGTAGGTGTTAGCCTTCGATATTATTGAAAATGGTCGTTCATGGCCATTTTCGACAAAAATGGGGGTTGTGTGGCCATTGATCATCGACCAGAGGCTCATACACCTCACCCCACATATGTTTCCTTGCCATAGATCACATTCTTGGATTTCTGGTGGAGACCATTTCTTGGTCAAAAATCCGTAGGTGTTAGCCTTCGGTATTATTGTAAATGGTCATTCATGGCTATTTTCGACAACAATGTGGGTTGTGTGGCCATTGATCATCGACCAGAGGCTCATACACCTCACCCCACATATGTTTCCTTGCCATAGATCACATTCTTAGATTTCTGGTGGAGACCATTTCTTGGTCAAAAATCCGTAGGTCTTAGCCTCTAATATTATTGAAAATGGTCGCTCATGGCTATTTTCATAAAAAATGGGGGTTGTGTGGCCATTTATCATCGACTAGAGGCTCATAAATCTCACCCCTCATATGTTTCCTTGCCATAGATCACATTCTTGGATTTTTGGTGGAGACCATTTCTTAGTCAAAAACTCGTACGTGTTAGCCTTCGGTATTATTGAAAATGGTCATTCATGGCTATTTTCGGCAAAATGGGGGTTCTGTGGCCATTGATCATCGACCAGAGGCTCGTACACCTCACCCCACATATGTTTCCTTGCCATAGATCACATTCTTGGATTTCTGGTGGAGACCATTTCTTGGGCAAAAATCCGAATGTGTTAGCCTTTGGTATTTTTGAAAATGGTCATTCATGGCTATTTTCGACAAAAATGGGGGTTGTGTGGCCATTGATCTTCGACCAGAGGCTCATACACCTCACTACACATATGTTTCCTTGCCATAGATCACATTCTTGGATTTATGGTGGAGACCATTTCTTGGTCAAAAATCCGTAGGTGTTAGCCTTCAGTGTCATTGAAAATGGTCGTTCATGGCTATTTTCGACAAAAAATTAGGGTTGTGTGGCCATTGATCGTCGACCAGAGGCTCATACACCTCACCCCACATATGTTTCCTTGCCATAGATCACATTCTTGGATTTCTGGTGGAGACCATTTCTTGGTCAAAAATCCGTAGGTGTTAGCCTTCGGTATTATTGAAAATGGTCATTCATGGCTATTTTCGACAAAAATGGGGGTTGTGTGGCCATTGATCATCGACCAGACGCTCATACACCTCACCCCACATATGTTTCCTTGCCATAGATCACATTCTTGGATTTCTGGTGGAGACCATTTCTTGGTCTAAAATCCGTAGGTGTTAGCCTCTAGTATTATTGAAAATGGTCGCTCATGGCTATTTTCAAGGCCGCTCATGGCTATTTTCATAAAAAATGGGGGTTGTGTGGCCATTTATCATCGACTAGAGGCTCATAAACCTCACCCCACATATGTTTCATTGCCATAGATCACATTCTTGGATTTCTGGTGGAGACCATTTCTTGGTTAAAAACTCGTACGTGTTAGCCTTCGGTATTATTGAAAATGGTCGTTCATGGCTATTTTCGGCAAAATGGGGGTTGTGTGGCCATTGATCATCGACCAGAGGCTCGTACACCTCACCCCACATATGTTTCCTTGCCATAGATCACATTCTTGGATTTCTGGTGGAGACCATTTCTTGGTCAAAAATCCGTACGTGTTAGCCTTTGGTATTTTTGAAAATGGTCCATTCATGGCTATTTTCGACAAAAATGGGGGTTGTGTGGCCATTGATCTTCGACCAGAGGCTCATACACCTCACTACACATATGTTTCCTTGCCATAGATCACATTCTTGGATTTATGGTGGAGACCATTTCTTGGTCAAAAATCCGTAGGTGTTAGCCTTCAGTGTCATTGAAAATGGTCGTTCATGGCTATTTTCGACAAAAATTAGGGTTGTGTGGCCATTGATCGTCGACCAGAGGCTCATACACCTCACCCCACATATGTTTCCTTGCCATAGATCACATTCTTGGATTTCTGGTGGAGACCATTTCTTGGTCAAAAATCCGTAGGTGTTAGCCTTCGGTATTATTGAAAATGGTCGTTCATGGCTATTTTCGACAAAAATGGGGGTTGTGTGGCCATTGATCATCGACCAGACGCTCATACACCTCACCCCACATATGTTTCCTTGCCATAGATCACATTCTTGGATTTCTGGTGGAGACCATTTCTTGGTCTAAAATCCGTAGGTGTTAGCCTCTAGTATTATTGAAAATGGTCGCTCATGGCTATTTTCAAGGTCGCTCATGGCTATTTTCATAAAAAATGGGGGTTGTGTGGCCATTTATCATCGACTAGAGGCTCATAAACCTCACCCCACATATGTTTCCTTGCCATAGATTACATCCTTGGATTTCTGGTGGAAACCATTTCTTGGTTAAAAACTCGTACGTGTTAGCCTTCGGTATTATTGAAAATGGTCATTCATGGCTATTTTCGGCAAAATGGGGGTTGTGTGGCCATTGATCGTCGACCAGAGGCTCATACACCTCACCCCACATATGTTTCCTTGTCGTAGATCACATTCTTGGATTTCTGGTGGAGACCATTTCTTGGTCAAAAATCCGTAGGTGTTAGCCTTCGATATTATTGAAAATGGTCGTTCATGGCTATTTTCGACAAAAATGGGGGTTGTGTGGCCATTGATCATCGACCAGAGGCTCATACACCTCACCCCACATATGTTTCCTTGCCATAGATCACATTCTTGGATTTCTGGTGGAGACCATTTCTTGGTCAAAAATCCGTAGGTGTTAGCCTTCGGTATTATTGTAAATGGTCATTCATGGCTATTTTCGACAGAAATGGGGGTTGTGTGGCCATTGATCATCGACCAGAGGCTCATACACCTCACCCCACATATGTTTCCTTGCCATAGATCATATTCTTGGATTTATGGTGGAGACCATTTCTTGGTCAAAAATCCGTAGGTGTTAGCCTTCAGTGTCATTGAAAATGGTCGTTCATGGCTATTTTCGACAAAAATTAGGGTTGTGTGGCCATTGATCGTCGACCAGAGGCTCATACACCTCACCCCACATATGTTTCCTTGCCATAGATCACATTCTTGGATTTCTGGTGGAGACCATTTCTTGGTCGAAAATCCGTAGGTGTTAGCCTTCGGTATTATTGTAAATGGTCATTCATGGCTATTTTCGACAAAAATGGGGGTTGTGTGGCCATTGATCATCGACCAGACGCTCATACACCTCACCCCACATATGTTTCCTTGCCATAGATCACATTCTTGGATTTTTGGTGGAGACCATTTCTTGGTCAAAAACTCGTACGTGTTAGCTTTCGGTATTATTGAAAATGGTCGTTCATGGCTATTTTCGGCAAAATGGGGGTTCTGTGGCCATTGATCATCGACCAGAGGCTCGTACACCTCACCCCACATATATTTCCTTTCCATAGATCACATTTTTGGATTTCTGGTGGAGACCATTTCTTGGTCAAAAATCCGTAGGTGTTAGCCTTCGGTATTATTGTAAATGGTCATTCATGGCTATTTTCGACAAAAATGGGGGTTGTGTGGCCATTGATCTTCGACCAGACGCTCATACACCTCACCCCACATATGTTTCCTTGCCATAGATCACATTCTTGGATTTCTGGTGGAGACCATTTCTTGGTCAAAAATCCGTAGGTGTTAGCCTTCGGTATTATTGAAAATGGTCGTTCATGGCTATTTTCGACAAAAATGGGGGTTGTGTGGCCATTGATCATCGACCAGAGGCTCATACACCTCACCCCACATATGTTTCCTTGCCATAGATCACATTCTTGGATTTCTGGTGGAGACCATTTCTTGGTCAAAAATCCGTAGGTGTTTGCCTTCGGTATTATTGAAAATGGTCGTTCATGGCTATTTTCGACAAAAATGGGGGTTGTGTGGCCATTGATCATCGACCAGACGCTCATACACCTCACCCCACATATGTTTCCTTGCCATAGATCACATTCTTGGATTTCTGGTGGAGACCATTTCTTGGTCTAAAATCCATAGGTGTTAGCCTCTAGTATTATTGAAAATGGTCGCTCATGGCTATTTTCAAGGTCGCTCATGGCTATTTTCACAAAAAATGGGGGTTGTGTGGCCATTTATCATCGACTAGAGGCTCATAAACCTCACCCCACATATGTTTCATTGCCATAGATCACATTCTTGGATTTCTGGTGGAGACCATTTCTTGGTTAAAAACTCGTACGTGTTAGCCTTCGGTATTATTGAAAATGGTCGTTCATGGCTATTTTCGGCAAAATGGGGGTTGTGTGGCCATTGATCATCGACCAGAGGCTCGTACACCTCACCCCACATATGTTTCCTTGCCATAGATCACATTCTTGGATTTCTGGTGGAGACCATTTCTTGGTCAAAAATCCGTACGTGTTAGCCTTTGGTATTTTTGAAAATGGTCATTCATGGCTATTTTCGACAAAAATGGGGGTTGTGTGGCCATTGATCTTCGACCAGAGGCTCATACACCTCACTACACATATGTTTCCTTGCCAGAGATCAAATTCTTGGATTTATGGTGGAGACCATTTCTTGGTCAAAAATCCGTAGGTGTTAGCCTTCAGTGTCATTGAAAATGGTCGTTCATGGCTATTTTCGACAAAAATTAGGGTTGTGTGGCCATTGATCGTCGACCAGAGGCTCATACACCTCACCCCACATATGTTTCCTTGCCATAGATCACATTCTTGGATTTCTGGTGGAGACCATTTCTTGGTCAAAAATCCGTAGGTGTTAGCCTTCGGTATTATTGAAAATGGTCGTTCATGGCTATTTTCGACAAAAATGGGGGTTGTGTGGCCATTGATCATCGACCAGACGCTCATACACCTCACCCCACATATGTTTCCTTGCCATAGATCACATTCTTGGATTTCTGGTGGAGACCATTTCTTGGTCTAAAATCCGTAGGTGTTAGCCTCTAGTATTATTGAAAATGGTCGCTCATGGCTATTTTCAAGGTCGCTCATGGCTATTTTCATAAAAAATGGGGGTTGTGTGGCCATTTATCATCGACTAGAGGCTCATAAACCTCACCCCACATATGTTTCCTTGCCATAGATTACATCCTTGGATTTCTGGTGGAAACCATTTCTTGGTTAAAAACTCGTACGTGTTAGCCTTCGGTATTATTGAAAATGGTCATTCATGGCTATTTTCGGCAAAATGGGGGTTGTGTGGCCATTGATCGTCGACCAGAGGCTCATACACCTCACCCCACATATGTTTCCTTGTCGTAGATCACATTCTTGGATTTCTGGTGGAGACCATTTCTTGGTCAAAAATCCGTAGGTGTTAGCCTTCGATATTATTGAAAATGGTCGTTCATGGCTATTTTCGACAAAAATGGGGGTTGTGTGGCCATTGATCATCGACCAAAGGCTCATACACCTCACCCCACATATGTTTCCTTGCCATAGATCACATTCTTGGATTTCTGGTGGAGACCATTTCTTGGTCAAAAATCCGTAGGTGTTAGCCTTCGGTATTATTGTAAATGGTCATTCATGGCTATTTTCGACAGAAATGGGGGTTGTGTGGCCATTGATCATCGACCAGAGGCTCATACACCTCACCCGACATATGTTTCCTTGCCATAGATCATATTCTTGGATTTATGGTGGAGACCATTTCTTGGTCAAAAATCCGTAGGTGTTAGCCTTAGTGTCTATTGAAAATGGTCGTTCATGGCTATTTTCGACAAAAATTAGGGTTGTGTGGCCATTGATCGTCGACCAGAGGCTCATACACCTCACCCCACATATGTTTCCTTGCCATAGATCACATTCTTGGATTTCTGGTGGAGACCATTTCTTGGTCGAAAATCCGTAGGTGTTAGCCTTCGGTATTATTGTAAATGGTCATTCATGGCTATTTTCGACAAAAATGGGGGTTGTGTGGCCATTGATCATCGACCAGACGCTCATACACCTCACCCCACATATGTTTCCTTGCCATAGATCACATTCTTGGATTTTTGGTGGAGACCATTTCTTGGTCAAAAACTCGTACGTGTTAGCTTTCGGTATTATTGAAAATGGTCGTTCATGGCTATTTTCGGCAAAATGGGGGTTCTGTGGCCATTGATCATCGACCAGAGGCTCGTACACCTCACCCCACATATATTTCCTTTCCATAGATCACATTTTTGGATTTCTGGTGGAGACCATTTCATGGTCAAAAATCCGTAGGTGTTAGCCTTCGGTATTATTGTAAATGGTCATTCATGGCTATTTTCGACAAAAATGGGGGTTGTGTGGCCATTGATCTTCGACCAGACGCTCATACACCTCACCCCACATATGTTTCCTTGCCATAGATCACATTCTTGGATTTCTGGTGGAGACCATTTCTTGGTCAAAAATCCGTAGGTGTTAGCCTTCGGTATTATTGAAAATGGTCGTTCATGGCTATTTTCGACAAAAATGGGGGTTGTGTGGCCATTGATCATCGACCAGAGGCTCATACACCTCACCCCACATATGTTTCCTTGCCATAGATCACATTCTTGGATTTCTGGTGGAGACCATTTCTTGGTCAAAAATCCGTAGGTGTTTAGCCTTCGGTATTATTGAAAATGGTCGTTCATGGCTATTTTCGACAAAAATGGGGGTTGTGTGGCCATTGATCATCGACCAGACGCTCATACACCTCACCCCACATATGTTTCCTTGCCATAGATCACATTCTTGGATTTCTGGTGGAGACCATTTCTTGGTCTAAAATCCATAGGTGTTAGCCTCTAGTATTATTGAAAATGGTCGCTCATGGCTATTTTCAAGGTCGATCATGGCTATTTTCATAAAAAATGGGGGTTGTGTGGCCATTTATCATCGACTAGAGGCTCATAAACCTCGCCCCACATATGTTTCCTTGCCATAGATCACATTCTTGGATTTCTGGTGGAGACCATTTCTTGGTTAAAAACTCGTACGTGTTAGCCTTCGGTATTATTGAAAATGGTCGTTCATGGCTATTTTCGGCAAAATGGGGGTTGTGTGGCCATTCATTATCGACCAGAGGCTCGTACACCTCACCCCACATATGTTTCCTTGCCATAGATCACATTCTTGGATTTCTGGTGGAGACCATTTCTTGGTCAAAAATCCGTACGTGTTAGCCTTTGGTATTTTTGAAAATGGTCATTCATGGCTATTTTCGACAAAAATGGGGGTTGTGTGGCCATTGATCTTCGACCAGAGGCTCATACACCTCACTACACATATGTTTCCTTGCCATAGATCACATTCTTGGATTTATGGTGGAGACCATTTCTTGGTCAAAAATCCGTAGGTGTTAGCCTTCAGTGTCATTGAAAATGGTCGTTCATGGCTATTTTCGACAAAAATTAGGGTTGTGTGGCCATTGATCATCGACCAGAGGCTCATACACCTCACCCCACATATGTTTCCTTGCCATAGATCACATTCTTGGATTTCTGGTGGAGACCATTTCTTGGTCAAAAATCCGTAGGTGTTAGCCTTCGGTATTATTGAAAATGGTCGTTCATGGCTATTTTCGACAAAAATGGGGGTTGTGTGGCCATTGATCATCGACCAGACGCTCATACACCTCACCCCACATATGTTTCCTTGCCATAGATCACATTCTTAGGATTTCTGGTGGAGACCATTTCTTGGTCTAAAATCCGTAGGTGTTATCCTCTAGTATTATTGAAAATGGTCGCTCATGGCTATTTTCAAGGTCGCTCATGGCTATTTTCATAAAAAATGGGGGTTGTGTGGCCATTTATCATCGACTAGAGGCTCATAAACCTCACCCCACATATGTTTCCTTGCCATAGATTACATTCTTGGATTTCTGGTGGAAACCATTTCTTGGTTAAAAACTCGTACGTGTTAGCCTTCGGTATTATTGAAAATGGTCATTCATGGCTATTTTCGGCAAAATGGGGGTTGTGTGGCCATTGATCATCAACCAGAGGCTCGTACACCTCACCCCACATATGTTTCCTTGCCATAGATCACATTCTTGGATTTTGGTGGAGACCATTTCTTGGTCAAAAACTCGTACGTGTTAGCCTTCGGTATTATTGTAAATGGTCATTCATGGCTATTTTCGACAAAAATGGGGGTTGTGTGGCCATTGATCATCGACCAGACGCTCATACACCTCACCCCACATATGTTTCCTTGCCATAGATCAC